>VNJO01000734.1:0-23631 GCA_008042535.1 Drosophila tani
AGTGTGAAGCAATTTTTGGCAATAATTTGCATATCAAAGTTATTTAATTACGATCCAGTCCATGTGTTATTATCGTGCAATTTTACAAGATTTATGCTAAATGCTAGAGAGATATGCAGGGGTGCCACAGAATTCGCTAGGGATTTGAAACAGTTTAAAATGTGCACAAAAGCATGCTTGTACCATACTTTCCGGCATATTTTAAAGTGATTTCAACTCTTCAACGATTTCTGTGGCAACCCTGTCTTAGTACCAATTACCGCTCAACTCGATAAAGATTTTCTCCACCAGTTCTGATTGTTTTCTTATATATATTTTGCGCTTTCGATGAAGTTCGCCTCAAGCTGCGCTCTCTGCGGATGTGGCAGCAGCAAAGAAACGATTTAAAGTAAACCCAAAATCAATTGTTAATAATCATCACGAGAACAAGAAGTCCGAGATAGTTCCACTCAAAATGTTCAACCTAGCTATAACTCTACTTACTAACTCCAACTCCTGTTAATACTGTACATAAGTTTAATCGAAGCGAAGCGAAAAGCGAACTAAACACCTTCGAGGCGGTGGCCACCCAAAGAGCTAATGAAATGTAGTAATTAGAGAGAAACCAAGATGAGCGATAAGCGATAAGCGAAAAGCGCAATGAAAGCAACAAAAGTCAGGTAACCAAGACACATACAAGCAACTTATTATCAGATGATCAACAAGTACAGATTACAGATTATATATATACATAAAGCACTATATATTTATACAAAACAAAAAAACCAGTAACGAAAGGGCGTTTAGCTTAAGTTCAGGCCACAAGAATTGTATGAGAATTAAACCAAAAAAAACTGAAGCAAAACTGCAATAAATTCTATATATTATGTTTCAAAAACCAACCAAACAAATCTAAACATATTCGCCAAAATGTAAACCAAAACTAACTAAATCTTTGTGGGTAATTCAACAGAGTGCGCAAATAACAATTGATCGTTTTTAATTTGGATTTAAGTAGATATTCAATTATTGAGTTGTTATGTTTTAAAATTTAATTTTTTAGTTTTTCTTTTTTCAGAAGTAATAAGAACTCTTTTTATTTAATTACTTACTTTGTTCTTTAAAAGAATTTAAGTATTTTTTTTACAATTAGTATTTTGGGTATTAATTTAGTAATTTTATTATGGTATATAAAATACTAAATTGTGCAAAAAGAAAGGAAAATGTGTTTTTAGTTCAAAAAAGCGTTCAGCTGTTACCTGTGAGCTCTGTATTTTAATTAATAAGCTAATTGGTTTATCCTTAAGGCATGCACAGGCTTAAATATATTGAATTCATCAAGAATTTGATACAGAGAATATTTTATTTTCTTAGAAGTAACAAGAACTCTTGTTATTTCATATATTTTTTTTTGTTTTTGTATTACCATCCTATTCTTTTTATTTAATTCCTAACTTTGTTCTTTAAAATAATTGAAGTACAATTCTTACAATTAGTATTTTGGGTATTTATTTAGTAATTATATTATGGTTTATAAAATACTAAAGGAGGAGGAGAAAGGGTTTTCAGTTTAGAAAAAGCGTTCAGCTGTTAATTGTGAGCTCTGTATTTTAATTATTAAGCTAATTGGTTTATCCTTGTACAGGGTAAATTATATTAAATTTGCCCAGAATTTTATACAGACTATTTTTTTTTTTTTTTAATTAACAACGACTCATTTTATTACTTTTATTTTTATTTCTTTATTTTTTTGTACTAAGTTACTTCCTATTCTTTTTATTTAATTACTAACTTTGTTCTTTAAAACAATTTAAGTATTTTTTCTTACAATTAGTATTTTGATTATGGTATTAAAAATACTAGATATACCAAAAGTCACTGGTCCTTTGGATTTTTTCAAAGAAAACCTGTGCATGCCTCCGGAAATCTAAACACAAATCACCGAACTAACCTTTGGGCCAACATCGATTTCCAGCTTCTGTCTTTGCCATTTGTCACCCAAACTAACCCCCCTCAAAAAAAAATAAAAAGATTACGTATACGTCACGTAGAGCAACAAAATCACTCAGAAAAAGAACTCATCGCATTTCGCATTTCTGGGGATCAACGATCGATCACACGCCATCACCCACTCACCTCATACGCTCCATAGCTCCATAGTTAGTTGTAGACCAAAAACAGGCGCTAATCCCCGTAAAACCCGTAAACCCGTAATCTCATTACCTTACTGCATAAAAGTCCTTCGCTCTCGTCCACAGCGAAATTCATCGGCGTTTCCTCCGGCGGAGTGGGAGCCACGCCCGTAGGAGGAGTCGGAGGAGGAGGAGTAGGAGTCGGAGCCAACACCGCTTCCAATTCCAACTCATCCAAGTGGCTGCTGTCGCCCACTTTGGAGGTGTCCAGCGAGGAGAAGACCTCGCTCATTAGCAAGCTGAAAACGGATTCGGATCAGAATGGAGTGGGAGCCGGTGAAGGAGGTGCCACCGCTGGCTATGTGAAGCTCCCTCTCGAGGATCGCAACAAGTACGAGAAGCTGCGCAGCAAGGATCAGCCCACATCGGATGACTCGGACTCCGACGAGGGCTCCGAGTTCTTTCAGCAGGACAGCGACGAGGGCTCCTCCAGCTTCATCAAGCAAATGCAGATGGTCACAAGCACCCTGCCGGAAACCATACACAAGATCCAGCAGGTGGCCTACCACAAGGTGGACAAGACCTCCTCCCACCTGCCGATTGTGAAGAAGCTCCGCCAGACGACGACCAAGAAGCCCACGAGTGCCGCCCACCAGGCGGCCCAGCAATTGAATCTCATGGCAGCCGCCGTGGCTGCCCAAGCGGAGGAGGCCGCCAAGGCAGCCGAGTCGGATGGTGATTCCATTGGATCGGCCAGTGACCTGCGGGCGGAGGACGATGACCTCTTCGACGAGAATCCACGCAGCCAGACCCTGGCCAAGCTGCGTCGTCCGCTGCCCGCGGAAATGGACGGCATCAGCGAGTCCGTGAAGACCTGCAGCAGTTCGGCGTACCACGCGGAGTGCGAGAGTGTGACCACGCACGAGGACGATGTAAGGAGTCGCGTGGTGGTCAAGGTGCGCATGAAGAAGAAGGACAGGACCAGCCTCCTGCTGGTGGCCGCCGATCATCCGAGTGCTCCGTCCGAGGAACTGAGTCCCACTTCCAGCGACCTGCACAAGTTCGGCGATCGCCCGCTGCTGCTGGACGATGAACTGGACTATGGCTCCGGCGAGAGCAAGACCAGCACCGAATCTCCCCTGGCGGCGCCGCCTGTGCCCGAGTCCGAGGAGGATGTCTTTGCCTTGGCGCCCTTCAAGCTGCCCGTGGGCGTGCCTCTCAAGAGGAAGAGTAAGCTTAAGGCGAAGCCTAAGCCCGCAGAGCCCGAGATGTGGACCTCGACGCCTGTAAAGGGTGGGGGAGATGCCACCAACTTTGCCAGTTTTCCCACAAATCAAATGGGGGAATCCCCGCAGCTGGATGAGTTCAATGAGCCCATCTTCAACCCGAATCCGTTTCAGGATAACGGGCAGAAGGAGGCGGTTTTGGAGGATCTGTTTGGCTCGGAGCCGTTTCCTCAGGTAATACGCACCATCGAACAGAATCCCCTGCACCACCACCAGCTCCTGTCCAGCCACAACAACAATAACAACAATGTGATCAAAGTGCCCGCCACCGCCTCCGCCTCTGTGTCTGTGTCTCTGCCTCCGCCCCTCTCCACGCCCGTCTCCGTGGCGGCTGTGGCTCCTCCACAGCCTGCCCCGCAGCTGGTGACCATAAATCACTCGATTATTATCAACAAAACGCCAGAGCCCCTGATGAACCATCATAATAATAATAATAATATTATTAATAACATCAATCAGACGGTTGCCAAGTCCACCAGCAGTGTCTATGTGAATGTGCCGTCTTTCACCAGCACCAGCACCACCAGTTCCTGCTCACCGGCTCCAGCTCCAGCTCCAGCTCCAGCACCCGTTCCCGCTCCAATTCCCCTGCCCATACCAGCTGCCGCCATCCACCTGCGACCCCTGCTGCCCATTGCCGATAATGCTTATGTGCAAATCTCCCAAGATCGCCTCTCCGACTTCACGCCCGATGACGAGGAGGAGCCAGTGGTGGTGCGTGGTGCCGATGTGCTGGCAGACGACGGCGCAGCTCCTGCCGCCGCCGCTGGCAAGGCCAAGAAGGAGAAGTCCCATCTGGCTGTGAAGCTCACGCAGAAGGTGAAGGGCCATGCCTCCTCCTACAAGAAGGTGAGTGCCGCCGCTTTGGGATCCACTTCCTCCCTAAGCTCCGGCAGCAAGCAGAAGCACCAGCGGTTGCAGTATCAGTCCCACGACGATGACGACGACGAGGATGTGAGGGATCAGGATGAGAACCGCAAGGCCGGCGGCAGCAGTCGCAATTTCCAATCGAACACCATTCAGAATTCCGCCAAGACCGGCTTCAGCAACATGAGTTTCGAGGACTTTACCTCCGACCAGGAGATGGATCGTCTGTCCCGAACGATTCCCTTCGAGGTGGTGAGGAACGAAAAGATGCTGCTCGAGGCGGAGAAGAAGTTTGGGTCCCTCAAGAGGCGCAACAATCTGTTCTCGTAGGCGGGAAAGGGAAGGGGAAAACTATCAAGGAGATACCTGAGACTGAGTGTTTCAATACTATTTTTGGCATTTCGTTTAAGCTTTTCTCCTCCGTTCCGTTTTGTATTGATTGTGAGTTTTGAAATCCCTTAGAAACGCTGCCCAAAAGCAGGCTACCTAAACCTATGGGACCCAAAATATTTTATTGCCTGCTTTTGGGCAGCTTTTTAATTGATTTTCAATAGCAATTTCCGTGTGTAGTATTTATGAGCGCGCGCTTTGCAGAGTGGTTAATAATATTATATTATATACACACTTATTATACATTCAACAAAGAACAATATATATATATATACATATATAACTGTTATTTAGTGCAACAAATAATGTAAACTAGATTTTAGAGGCGCGTCAAACATGTTCTAGAATTTATACAATGCGTAAGTTTACCAAAGTTACATTTACATATATTTGTTTTGTGGCATTTTTCAGCTTTTGAATTATTCCCTCAATTTATTTATTTATATACAATTTATATATTATACAAAATGAAAAAAACTTTGTGATTATACACCCAATAACAAACAAGCAAACCCCAAAAAAGCAACAACAAATTAATTATCACTTAAACAAACTGCATTCACTAACAAGAAAGGTATTTAAGGATTAATTACTATCTATCCATATCGATTAACATATACTCGTCTATGTTAGTTACACCATTTGTTTTTGCATATATGTATTATCTCGACTATATAAAATATGCGCATACTGTATTTATATATATTTTAATCGAGTGTTTTAATTGGTGTCCTGTGGGAGGAAGTTCGGCATACGGGGGATCTTTTTATAGGTTGGATTCTTATAGATGGAATTACTTTGAAAGTGTTAATTTATTGGTGTTTTTAAGAGGGATTTGCGAATATGATTTAATGCAATTTAATAATTTAATCTTCATTAATTGCTTCTTTTCCTATTTATAAAAAGGCAGAAAATCTTAATTCTACATTATTTCACATCCTTCTGAATACACAAATTCAATTACTTATGAGTTCCCTTTTACTAAGTTTGTTCAAGTTATTTATATCATTATATGAGTCCTAAATTCTGATTTTAATATCAAAAATTCCGAGGAATGTACTCATTCCTTTTAGGCTACTGCCTAAAGTGCTCATTTTCCTATTTAAAATCAATGCGTTCGCACATTTTTTCACATTTAACATTATTTCACACATAAGAAAATGTGTATACATCCTTTTATATGTGAGAAAAATGTGTTCACATTCTTATAAAGATAAGAAAGAAAATTAACATTCAAGATAAATGGATTACAGAAATGTTATACTCTTCCTTTGTCATGACCCATGCCAATTATTTCAGCCACGACTGTTGACTGGGGCAGTGTGTCATCTGTTGGATTCTTTTCTTTGTTTTTTTTTTTTGTTTTAAGGTAACTCATTGAAGACATCTGTTGCCTATGCGAAATAAATAAATAAATTATAATATATGCCCATTGTTGTGGTTCATCAGTACCTTATATTTTCCTTCGTTTCTCGCCTCTTCCGCCGCTTTTTGCTATTTTTGTACTTTTGTCACAGTCCCACCATTGCATATTTACACATACAGTATGCCTTTGATACAAGGGATTTATATATTTATAATATTAATTTAATATATTTCCTTTCTTATGCATACATTTTCGTTAGCTTTATCCTAATGTACCTGAAAATAGGGTTTTAATATGCTATTTGGGGTTATATTTAATTTTAAACAAATGATTAAATAATATTTTTCTTTAAGTTAACAAGACAAATATTTCCCTTTTTAAAAGTATTTGTTTTTTAAATACTTACGTCCAACTAGAGATGGGCATGGACTAATCCATACAATTTCTGCTTATAAAAATTATATTATCGGCAGTTGAAGCCTTGAGTGATGCCATTTTCTCACTTAAAACGATTCCGGCTTTATGGGATTAATTTCCATTCATGATCTGCAATATAGAATAAATCAGAACTAAAACAGAACTATAACCAAACAGTTCCCTTCCAATATTTGAGGGAGTATCGACATAATCATTTCAAAGGCTTAAAATGGAGTCTAATCGGTTAGTTTTATACTTTTTTTAAACAAAATATTTCCTAAAATAGCAACGCCTAAATACTCAAAACATCGATTGTGCGAAAAACAATCAATGGTTTTCAAAAAAGCTTAAAAAAATCGATACTATCGATAGTGCTCCGATGTTTGCCAGCACTACTTTCAACATTTATCTCTACTTTGAAAGCTTCTACACAAAGATCAACAAGATCTCAGGCTTTTCGTAAGTACTCAAAATAAACCCTACTAGCATTCTTCTAGTAAAGCTGATAAGCTCACAGAGTAAAGAGCTGTTATTTCCATAGTCCAGTATATATGTATATATTTTTGCAAGTTCCCTTAACGGAGTCTTCACTGTGCCCGGCCACCATTTGTAAACAACAGAACAGCTGAGCGGTGCTGTATCGCTGTGTGGGTTTAGCTTTTGCGTTGTGAAAAATCCACAGAAAGATAAGCGGAAAAAGTTGCTAGCACAAGCAGAAAAATACGAAAAATTCCAAGTCCAAGGCAAGGAAAACCAGGCGTTGGCTAAGCAGCAAAAGTCACAATTTCACGTATCTGGCAGATACGAGAATCCAGCGAAAAATCAGAGTCTTTGTCGACCGGCTGCCACATTCCGATAAAATGCTTCGAGGCGGCGACAACTTTATGCGAATGATGCTGCCGAACTACGAGTGGGAGGACAAGCGGATCCTGGTCAAGTGCGGCGGCTTCTCGTCGCAGCTGGCCAAGAATGTCACTGAGGAAGTGGACGGCGATCCGCTGTGGGGCTCGCGTTTCGATGCCACCAACCCGGTGGCCGTGGTGAAAACGCATCTGGACTTCCTGCGCAGCGGCGCCGACATCATCCTGACCAACACCTATCAGTCCAGCGTGGCTGGGTTCACCAAGTACCTAGGACTCAGCGAGGACGAGGGCATCCAGCTGATGCAAACCAGCGTGGCCTTGGCCAACGAGGCCAAGCAGCAGTTCCTGAAGGAGGTGGGTGTGGAGGGATCTGCTACTTTCCCCCTGGTCTTGGGCTCGATTGGACCCTATGGCGCCTGCCTGCACGATGGCTCCGAGTATTCCGGCAACTATGCCGATCAGGTCACCAAGGAGCAGCTAATGGAGTGGCACAGGACCAGGATCTTGTCGTGTCTATCGGCTGGTGTTTATGGTTTGGCTGTTGAGACATTGCCATGCAAACTAGAGGCCCTGGCAGTCACTGAATTTATACTAGACGTCAATGTGAGGACCACTTTTTGGGTGTCCTTTCAGTGCAAGGTGAGTGTTCATTTTGGTTGATTATTCATTTATGTTTATTCTTAAATTTTGTTAATTTATCAGTAAGTCTTTTTATTGAATAGTTCATCTTGTTCATATTATTATCATTGTCTTTTATTCATTAAAATTTTTTTTTTCTAAAAAAATTTCTAAATTAGTTTAACTGACTCTTAAGCTGTTCATTTCGGCCATTTATTTATTTGTGTTCATTCTTTAATTTTGTTAGTTCATCATTGTCTGTACTTAGTTAAAGTTTTATTATATTAGTTAATTTTTGGTCTTTATTTTTTTCATATTTTACTTTTGTAATTTCTATTAAATAGTTCATCCTTCTTCCTAAGGTGTTCATTTTTGCTCTAAACCCATTTTTGTTCCTCTTTTAATATAATTAGTTCATCATTAGCCCTAATTCATTTCAACATGATTTTTTTTTATGATCATTGTCTTTAATTCACTTAATAAGTTCTTGTTCCAAGCTGTTATTATGCTGTTCATTTTGGCCATGTATTCATTTTTGTTAATCCTCTAATTAAATTAGTTAATTTCCCTTTAAAAATCTTACTTTTAAGTTAGAAAAAATTAATAATTACGTTTTCCTTAATTTTTTTAATTAAAACCAACTCACTCTTCATTTAAATTCCAGGACGAGTCGCACCTGGCCAGTGGTGAATCCTTTGCAGAGGCAGCTCTCGCCGTTTGGCGTTTGGTCCAGAGCCGTAAAGCCAAGCAACAGCTCCTGGGAATCGGAGTGAACTGTGTGAATCCACAGTTTGTGACACCGCTGCTGAAATCGCTCATCAAGCTCACTGGAGAAGATCACCCCCCTCTGGTGGTCTACAGCAACCGCGGGGAGATCTACGATGCCGAGGTGGGCGAGTGGACAGGAACGGGGGAGCAGGTGTCCAAGTTTGTGCGCGAATGGCTGGAACTGGGCGTCTGCATTATCGGCGGCTGTTGCCGGGTCTATCCGGCGGACATTCTAGAGATCCGCAAGTGCGTCGACAACTTCAACCTGACCGATTAGGCGTCAGCCGCTCCTAGCACTGATAGCCACTGCTGTTTGTTGTTAAACTGCGAAAGCCGTTTCGTGTGACTAGAACTAGACCTAGACCTATTTAGTTTTGCTAAATACATACTTTTTTCGTATACTAAGTGTACTTAGATCAGATGGGGAGCTGCCTAATCAGCGGGAGCAGTTCGAGTGCGAGACAACAACACGAGCCCAAAGGTAGTCCCATCGATAGAGGGTAGTCTGAGGAGGAGGAGGAGAAGCACTGGCTGTCACCCAGCGACAGGGAATGGCAATGGCCGCAATCTCTGATTCAACTATTTCACATTTTCAGTGCATTTCTGCCCCTAAAATTTGTTTAAGTTTCTACATTTAAAATTAAATGTCTTAAAATAATTGATAAAAATATGCTACGTTGAATTTAAAGTTTATAAAAACATTTACTTGATAAAATAAATACTAACATTTACTGAGCCAACAGAAAAGGTTCAACATATCACCTAAAAACCAATCAGTTTCATTTAATTCCCTTAAAAGGTAAAATGTTGTTCCTAACTTACAAAATAAATATAATGTTATAAATATTATTCTATAAAACATTACCTTCACAGTCCAGCCTTTATTCTTCTTATTTGACTTTATAAAATTACAAATATAACAAACTTTTGCAAATTTCAAACATATCTATATATTTCTTACAGTAAGAAAAAATTGTTGGATATAATTATTCCAAAAAGTTACAAATAACAAAGCAATAAAAGTACACTTTTTACCTGAAAGAAAACTTAATTGAGCTTTCAAAGCAATTTGTTTACATTTTGAATCCTCTAAGAATTAACAAAACGCAAATAAAAGAATATATATATGTATATTAAAAAAACATGTTATTTATACCCAGCACAAAGGTAACAAAAAATACAATATTAAAGGTGAGTTTTATAGAAAAACATAAGCTCTACGCCAAAAATCAATAAACACTGACCATTATCTCCTTGTTATGCTGAAACCTTTCCGCTAAAGATGTCTAGCAGCTCGTGTCCAAGGGGCAGAGCCGTGACAGAGTCAACAAACCAAGCAAGTACACCTCGGACTGGTCCAGTTCGGACTCGGAATCGGATTCGGATTCCCAGAGGTTATCGACGCTAAGATTCAGCAGCATGCTGTTCCTATGCTGAGTCTGAGTTTTACACAGAAAGTAATTTATTTAAATGAAATAATGAACAAATTGAACTTCTTTTAAAGGGAAAGAAATAAGAAAGCTACCCACTATGAGATACCCGGTACGTAAAGCTTGGTAAGTTAAATAAAATAAATAGAAGGACATGGATTATAAACATTGTTTGATTCTATTCTAGTTTATGAGGAATCGTATATGAAAACTTAAATCTAACATGGCGAATTTCACAATAATTTGTTGGTAACATTTACGGTTGACTATGGGTGTATCAGGTATAAAAAAAGTCAATATAAATGTTGAATTAGTCAAGAATTACAAAGGGATCATTCATAAAATTAAATACCACATTTTCTTCGAATTTAATTAATGATTTCTACACTAAACTATAGTTTAATCCTATAGGATTGAAAAATATTTTATAAGTTTAACTTGACTATTTTTAGTTTAAAATTTATTAAATTTTAGTATAAAATTATATTTTTATATGAAACGTACATATATTAAAAAGTATACATTTTAATAGATATAAAGGACCCCCATTTATTTGTGTGCATCGTTAGAAAACCCGAATCTGAACCCAAAACCTAATCCCAAATCTAGGTCCGATCTGACGATTTCATCAGCCTTGTGTGTCAACAGCCGGACGGACGAAGCGGACAAATCCGAAGCTGAGTCCAATCTGGCTGGCTGGCTGGGCAGCGTCTGGCAGCTGTGCACCCGGCGGCCCTTATCGCCCCATGGAAATATCACTTGGTGGGGGCACTTTCATGTTTGCGTTTGCCTTTGCCGTTTTCTGTTTTGTTTTGTTATAAATTTTATTTATTAATTTTTCGCCGTGATAAGCCGCTGGCGCGCACAGCTGAGCGCTGGGCGAGAAGGTATAAAAGCCACTCGTCGCCGCTGTAAAACACTTAAACGCTCGACGGCCACAGGCGACATATCCACGAAGTGTGTTCTCTGACAGAAAAAAAACAAACAAAAACATTGATAACCAACCCGGGCAGCAGTCTCGTCTCGTCTAGCGTCTAATAAAGTTGTTATTGAATTTAGCGATTTACAAGATCTATAAATAAAGCTGCCAAGGTGAGTGTCGGGACATAGAACATAGTGAGTGCTTATTGCTGGTGCCTGGTCGCCGGATGCTATATTATACTATCCCAGAGAGCGTTATTAATATTTAAGAAGCATAATAAATAAAGTAATATATATTCAGAATTTTATAGATTATTAAAATGGTTGCAATCTACTGTGATTTATAAGAGAAAAATTAAAATATGAGTCAATATAGATGATACAAAAATCGGTGTCTTTTAAGGGATGCCATAGAAAACGCTATGGATTTAAAATCATTTAAAAAAGGTTCCATATATATTGGAATTTTTGTTAATTAAGGGATGCCATATAAAACGCTGTAGATCTAAAATCAGTTGAAAAAGGTTCCAAATTTATGGGAATTTTGGTTTATTAAACTTTATTTTATTATGTTTAATGCTTATTTTAATTTATTTTAAATTTCCGTAGATTGTAGCCATCTATTCTCAATTAAAATAGTCTGAAAATATTATTAAGGACAATTGACAATGTATTAAAAAATGAGTGGAAAATAAGAACAAAGGTTTTTGAAATACTGAGATAATGTCACTCCTAGCTATTTATGACATGAAAACGGAAGCTATTTTTAACATTTTATGGAAAGAAGGGTATTGACTTTTGTATTGAAATCTGAATTAAAATACAGAAAATCTACAATAAAGAAATATTTACCTTACATTTTATGATCAGAGATATGTCATATACATATATAGAACTTTGTTTATTTCCCTTTTAAATCCATTTGAAAAAATTCAAATGCAAGACGATTTCTCAATGGGATTTATGGATTTAAAATTCTTTTTCGTTTTTTAATAATTACGGACTTGAAGATTTCTAGAATTTAAAATGAAAATATTAAGTTTTCTTTATTAAATCATTGCTTAAGATTCTTTGCAACTGAAAATACTAATGTTTCTTTATTCTTTCATTGCTTATGATTCTCTGAAACTCGAATAAGACGATCTCTTGAGCAAAACTAGAGTACTTCACGCTTCGTTCAATAGAAAATCAGCTTTCCCCATAAACTTTCATAGATAAAAACTCACGTTGCTAGTAGCCGTCGCCAAGGCACTTGACTTCCTTTACGCAAAGTTCGTTGAACTAGAAAAACAAGCGATAACTTTAGATGATCCAATTAGTAAACAACTCTGTCCAGAGTCAAGTACTCGAAGCAACATTGTAGCCGATCGACCAGATGTCTGGCGTTCATAACATCCATTAACAAAGGCCCGTCCCGGAATAAATACATATCAATTATCTATCAGCTATTCCGCTGACGCAGATGTAACTACAAACTATATATTAATTAATATTCCACCGACTGCCGCCCCTCTTTCAGCTAATAACCTTGTAATCATCATGGGACTGACGCGCGTGCTGGTTAAGGACGGTGGCTTTGGCACCCAGATGACCGTCCATGTGGGCAACTCCGTGGATGGGGATCCGCTGTGGAGTGCCCGCTTCAATGCCACCAATCCCCCGGCCATTGTCAGCACTCACCTCGACTTCCTGCAGAGTGAGTGGAGTGAATAAGGGCAATTAGCAACAAACTAACTGAATTTTCCCCCAACAACAGACGGAGCCGACATCATACTGACAAACACCTATCAGTCCAGTGTCGAGGGTTACATGGAGTATCTGGAGCTGGATGAGGAGCAGAGCATCGAGCTGATAAGGAACACGGTCCGGCTGGCCCACATAGCCAAGGAGCGCTATCTCACGGAGTGCTATCAGGCGCAGCTGGCGGTGCCGGAAGGTGAGTTACAGAGACCTCTTAGTGCGATCTGATTTTATTAATATTATAAATTATCTGCAGGCTATCCCCTCATCATCGCCTCCATTGGACCTTACGGAGCTCACCTGCACGACGGCTCGGAGTATACCGGCAGCTATGCCGACTATGTGCCCGCCAAGGATATTACGGACTGGCATCGGGTGCGGATCGAGGCGTGTCTGGAGGCTGGAGTGGATGCCCTGGCCATCGAGACAATTCCCTGCCAAATGGAGGCCGAGGCCCTGGTGGAAATGCTCTGCGACGATTATCCCGATGTGAAATTCTGGGTGGCCTTCCAGTGCAAGGATGAGAGCACCTTGGCGCATGGTGAGACCTTTGCGGAGGCCGCCAATGCTATTTGGGAGCTGCTGGCGGAACGCAATGCCCAGGACAAGTGCCTGGCCATCGGCGTGAATTGTGTGCACCCGAAATTCGTGACTCCCTTGTTCAAGAGTCTGAATGGAGAGCGGAGTGTGGATGAGCAGATACCCCTGGTGGTTTATCCGAACAGCGGCGAGGTCTACGACGTGGTCAACGGCTGGCAGGGCAGGGAGCACTGCGTTCCTCTCGCCAACTATGTCCCGGAATGGGCGCAACTGGGCGCCAAGGTAATCGGTGGATGCTGCAGAACCTATGCCAGGGATATCCGACACATTGGCGAGGCCATCCGCAACTGGAACAAGCTGAACAAGCTGTCTTAAAGGATCTCAGTAACTAAAACTGCGAAACAGAACAAAATGCATTTCCAAATTAGTCTTGTAAATAAATGTAAATAGTTGTTAAGGTTTTAGACGTACTTTAAATAAAGAAAAGACAAAGACAATTAAGGATTTTAAAAGTTTTAAGGCGGTAAAAGATTATGTTAGCTGAAATTCACTACTTGGTAATAATTTAATTGCAATTATCATTATTTTTTATGAAAATTCCCTCTTAACTTTAATTCTAACCCTGTCCTTGAAGGAGGTACCACTGTCGTTAACTAAGGATTAGAAAAGAAATTAGAAAACCACATTATAATAACTTAAAATATAATATAATATTATATAATAACAAAAGAACATAAATATCCATGCTAAGCTATGACCTTGAAAGGGAACCATTTAATCTTCACGAAATTGACTTCTTAACGGTCCCAGCACATATATAATCTCAAAAACTCACAGTTAATAAATCGTTTTATAAAATACCTTTTTAAAACTTTCATAAGTGACCGCCAATTATCGATTACCTATACAAACTATCGATAGCTTTGATAATCGACATTCACATAAAAGCGATTGGCATTCCCACAGTCGAACAATCGAGTGACAGCCAAAAAAAAAAGCCGCAAGCTGTGGAAATTTTGCAAATAATTGTAATTTGTTTAATTAATTGTACAAAAGTAGCAGTTATCTCAACACACATACACTCGCCATGCTGATCAAAGTGAAGGTGAGCGATAAGCAAAAATCACAGCAGAAAACGCATCACACAAAGCGCTGCAGCCTCCCGAGGCAATGCGTCACGGCGAACAACAACAAATTTATGCGAATTATTTCCTGGATTTCTTATATATTTCATATATAATTTCAGACCCTAACTGGCAAGGAGATTGAGATCGACATTGAGCCCACAGACAAGGTGGATCGCATCAAGGAGCGCGTGGAGGAGAAGGAGGGCATTCCGCCGCAGCAACAGCGTCTGATTTTCTCCGGCAAGCAAATGTGAGTTTCGAATTAAATGGGAGTTATTCCAGATCAAATATCTAATAAGTGTGTGTGTTGGCTTTTGCAGGAACGATGACAAGACTGCGGCGGACTACAAGGTGCAGGGCGGCTCAGTCCTCCACTTGGTGCTGGCCCTGCGAGGCGGCGGCAATTCCATCCTGATATGTTAATCTAAGCGCCGCCGCCCTCCCGCTCCACTCTATCTTAGTGAATTTGGTAAAGTTTTATTTTATTTTCTACTCTCAACTCCTCCACGCTATGTTATCACAATAAAAAGCCGCCGAACGGTGTTTGTATGAGATGGTGACCCCCTGAAATTAGTGATTTATTTAATTTAAGCCTGAAAGGGCACTAAGGTCTTACTTTAAAGAGTTTATCGGTGGAACTAGTTCGAAAACAAAACCTCTTTAACTTCTAAATACGTGAGATTAACGGCGTACACTGCCCGGGGCACCCGTTGTACCGATATTTTGTCGCTCTCCCACTCTTAGTGAATTTGGTAAACTTTTATTTTTTATTCTACTCTCAACTCCACGCTATGTTGTTTGTATGAGATGATTTTAAATTTGTAATTTATTTCATTTAAGCTCTTTATAAAGAGTTTTACGGCAGAAATAGTTCAAAAACAAAACCTACGCATATTTTTTTAACTCTTTAAATATGTGAGAATACTGCACGGGTCACCCGTCGTACCGTTATCTTTTCGCTCTCCCACTCTGAGTTTTTCAGTGTTTCAGTTTCCACTATTCCTACAACTCCCGAAAAAATAACTGGAAAGCCTTTTCGAAAAGTACAAAAAAAATTCATTTATTTGCAGTTTGTGGCAGTTTGAAAAGTTCAAAAGTTTCTCAGTTCTGTTTGACAAAACGTCCGACTAGCAGATGATTCTTTGGCGTGCACTGCTCGGGCTTCAGGCGCGTGAGGATCACCTGGTAGCCCGCCTCCTCGGCCTGCAGACGGCGATCGGTGTCCACCACGGCCATGCAGTGCAAGCCCTGCAGCGTGGTCTCCGGCCTGCAGTTGGTGGTGCCCATCTCATGGGCCTGATCCGCCGCATGGGCAATGTACAGGTAATCCTTGGTGTCCAACACTCCTCTAAAAGCTCCGCTCAGTGGGTACGAGATGTGCGGCATGGGCTGCAGGGAGCCGTAGCAGCAGGGGCAGCAGGCAAAGTGGGCCTTGACGCGGCGACACTGCTGCAGGACTATGTCCGTGGCCGTGCCACAGGCATGCAGCGAGGCACCAATCTCAAAGTTACCCACAAAGTAATCTATATTGCATTGGTAGAAGACGCAGTTGCTCAGGCCCAGCTCGAGGGCCCGCTTCTGGGCCTGGATGAGCGAAAAGGCTTTGTTTTCCATCACAATCACGGTGCACTGGGGCAGTTTGAGGGCCAGCAGGATGGCCAGGTGTCCGGTGCCGCTGCAAAAGTCCACAATCCGGTCGCCGGGCTGCGCCAGCGAGACCACCGCATTGGCCATGTTCTCCAGCTGCTGGCGCTTGCGCTCCAGTCGCTCCTTGGGCAGAGCCGAGCTCTTGGCGTGCGTGGGCTCTATCTGCTCCCAGTCAATGACCTGCTGCCCGTAGTTCTCCTTCGAATCAGAGGTAAACTGCAGCTTTAAGGGGGAGAGTTTCCCCAGAGCCGCCTCCACCTCCGACTGGCTGGTGTAGATGCGATTCCTGGGCTTGTAGCGCTTGGGATCGGCTTTGTAAAGGCTGGTGGCCTCGCAGTCTGGAATGCCAAGGTCCCCGGGCGGCGTCTTCACTGTCTGAGGCACATATAGCTCCCTGAGGATCCTGGCGCAGCTCTCATCAAAGGCGTCGATCTGAAAGGGATAACAATTCTTTAAATCTTATCCTGGGAAGAAGATAGTAGGATCTCACCTCACTAAACCACGTGCTGGTGAGTGGAAAGTGCGGCAGCATCTGGCCGCAATGCTGGAAGACGATTCGCAGCAGGGGATACAGGATGAGATCGGCTATGGTGAAGCTGATGCCCTCGGCAAATCGATGCTCTATGAGCAGCTGCTCCTTGGGCGTTGTGCACTTGATCTCCACGCGATCCCGCTTCTTCACCTTGTCGCCATTCTCCGTCTGATTGGCCTGCTCCCTTGCCTGTTTGTATATATTATGCATGCGCACGGGCTCGTTCATGTGCTGTTCGAATCTCACAACTTCCGGGGGCACTGCCTCCAGGATCTGCCCGCTGTGCAGGCCACTGACGACCTCCACCACGTCCAGCTCACAGAATCGGGTCCAAATGGAGGCCTCAGACGGAGCCAATAGGCAGCTGCCCTTGAAGCCCAGGAGTTTCTTGAGCTCCTCATTGGATTGCCGGGCAATCAGCTCTCTGCCAAGTTGGGAAATGTAAGAATTTCACCAAGTTAAATGTAAATAAATCGAAAACCAACCTGCAAACGGCACATGTCCCAGCTATATAGGTATTTCCTTCCTTCTCGTAAATTGGCAGCTTGAGATCCCTGATCGCTGGCAGGCTGGCCGCCTCCCGGCAGGTTATATGCTGCTCTGTCAGCTCCTTCCTCAGCTGGGAGCTGCGTAAAGCTATTCGACCGCCCTCGATTTTGGAATTAACGAAATTAACTTGCACATTTTTCGGGCTGATGTATCGGTGTGTATATAAGGCGAGGAACGATGATACGCTCGTGTAGATAGTGGTCACCGCGTTCCGTGTGCTAATCTCGATCTCCAGGTAAAGCTGATCCATTGTTTTTATTAACAAATCATTTAACAAAAACGGGAAAACCAAAACCAAACAAAAAATTGAAAGAAAGAAAATAAACGAGAGGCGAGGAAGTGAGAATTAGAGATGCCAATCGACAAAAACATCGAAGTCATCGATGTTGGGGAGCATCGATGTTTCCCCACCTCTAGCGAGAAACAGCTGGGGGCCAAGCAGGCAAGAAGAAGAACGATTGGCGATTGCCGTTCACCTGGCGGTGATTTGGTGTGGGGGTGCCTATCGATTGTTGCAAAAGCTTGAAGAAATGCGCCTCTTTTTGAATTAAAAGAGAAATAGTCTATTGTATTAACAAAATCTTTGAACATTTACATGGTAATAATTCTATTAATTCTTGTACTGGCTTTACAATAAGAAAAAAAGTTTAAAATAAGTTTTAGAGATGCCAGAAAACTTGATAAATCTCTCATTAAAATAGCTCAGAGTTAGGTATTTATTATAAAACTCATAATGATTACATTCCCTGATTTATTTTGTACAGACTACTCCTCGTTTGGTTAATTTTTATATTTTTCTGATCCCAGATCCAAAACTGGAGACTTAACAATTAACCTGAGCTAGCTAAAAAGTATGCAACACTTGTTAAGAGCTGGGAGCCGGGTGTTTCCATTTAAGAGACACCAATACTTGTTCTCCTCCACCTTCGGCCAGTCTTCTGTTCCCGTCCTGTTCTTTTTTTTTGCCATTTCCATTCTTGTTCGCAGAAACTGCCCCCCCTTTTCCCCAAGTCCCAACGACTGTCTGGTGGCTAAAAATAAAGAAGTTCTCTTGTTGCCGCCGTTTTTTTTCTGGCTCAGCAGAAAGGGCAACATAATGCTTGTTATACGCTTTCTTTTGAGATGGGGCTTTCAGGTTTTTGCAAAAAGTTAAAATTGATTTTATAATTATTTTCTTTATATTATATTTATTTAAGTTATCTTAGTAATAAATACAAACATTAGGCCATAGCAATTGATTACCTAAGGAGACTTGCTACTAAAAAGTAAGGGTATTTCCATTCTCTTGATTACCAATCACTTTTTTTTCTGCTGTTGAGGGCTCGTGGAATGGGAATGGGAATGATGGGCCCAAGGAATGGGGAATGGTCATAAGAATTGGGAACGGCGGGGAGGAGTGGGGAAGGTTCCTCGATGTTGGACGATGTTTATGTGGTATTTACCTGCTGCACTTTGCTGAGTGCCTGCTGCAATTTCTAATCGAAACGAAACCTTCTACCCTAATGATGGCCTCGGGCGGCCCTTTGTTAGCTGAAAAATCGGAGTCGGAGATAATCGCTTTTGGAGGGAGAACGCAACACTGCTCCACTGCTCCACTGCTCCGCTGGCTCCCCTGACTCCAACTGGCTGCCACATGCAACATGCTGCAGTATGGATCGTCGTATGGCGTACCCTGTTCGCCTGCTCGAAATTGTTCCGTTAAAATCTGTGCCGCAGAGGCCGCAAAATGTTGCACAAACATCCACGGGGAGCAACATAAAAAGGGCCCAGAAGGCACCAGCAGTCGTCCCTCTCTCACACTGCCTGTCTCTCGCTCCCTCTTCCTGCTGAAGGGCTCTTTGCCCTTCGCTCCCGGATGCAACGCAACTCTGTGTGGTTGGTGCCCTCTCGCTCTGGCTTAGAATTGTCGCTCGCGTGGAATGACATGGGCGCAATGGAAGGGGTTGGTTGGTTGGTTGGTTGCTGCCGCTTCTGGAACGCTGCCTGGAAGTGCTGCTCGCCTGATCCCGGACACCATCGAAATTTCACATGTAATTCCCACGGCCTGAATTTTCCCACACAACCAGCCGCGAAGAAGAAGAGGCAGAGGCTGCGGAGAATTTCAGGCAAGAGACAGCCGGAGAATCGCTCTCACACACATACACATCGTCGTTCCTTTTTTTTTTCGTTTCTTCTTATTTTTATATTGTTGCATCGAATCTGCTCCCAGGGTCGATGCACTGGAAAAGATAATCCTTTTGTTCCTATTCCTGGGAATATTTGAAAACTCCTTTAGCCTAAACTTAAAATATGCAAGGGAATATATTTTGAATTTAAATAATTTCTTAATTATTAGGAATGTGGGATTTACGGCATTTCAGAATCGAAGCAAAAATAGAACAACTTGGGAATTATAAACGAGGAGATAATATCTCTAGGTTTATGTTACCTCCTTCAATGAAAGTAAATTAAAGCGAACAAGAAATGTACATTAAATAAATACAACAGAAATGCCTAATGATATTTAAATAAATTAGTTTTAAAGGATAATTCGTAGAAAAACAGTTAAGACTTCTTAAGGATTCTAGTATTTTTTAGCTTCATGTTTAGTTGCCTTGGAAATGCAACTTCCATCTATGCAGCACTACAACCACTTGAGAATTATAGAAAATTGGAAGTAAAAAACAATTCTAAATGACTGAAAAGATTAGGCAATCTGGCTTTAAATCTATTAAGTTATATAACTTAAAAAAAGACTTTTAAATTAAAAACCCACAATTTAGTTTATTAAAATATGAAATGAAGTACAAGCTTATGATTCCTTCCAGTACATTGTTCTTCCGTTCCTCCAGCTCTGATGGTCGTTTTGTTTATGCTGCTGCTGTTGAGATGCTGCCCCTTCTCGTCCGCCGGCTCCATGCCTGCGCCATAGCTTCAGACTGGTCCTGGTCATGGTCCCTGGCCCTTGTCCCTCCTTGCCGCCCTCCTCTGCATCCGCTCGGGTTAACATCTTCTTCATCTGCCTCGCTGGATTTCGTGTCCGTCGTTCCCGGCATCGAATTCCTTTGGTGTCCAAGTCTGGCTTCTTTAACCTCTACTTACTAAGGCTTCCTCTGCATCTTGACAGTGGACGGTGGATTTGTTTTCATAAAAAAACTAGCAAATACAGAGAAAAAAGGGAGTTGGCTTGGGTTGAAAATAATATTTCTTATGCGGAAGAAGGAATTCTGAGGTATAATAGGTTAAAATTAAGTTGTATACGAGTATTACCTTGTTATGTAGGTACGGATCTTGGTACGGATCTTCCCAGGACCGGCGACATCAAGCGGTACAATAAGTTCCCAATCATCGAAATCAGAGTCGTTGTGGCATCCAGACTATAATGCAAGGGAACCAGAAGATATTCAAACCCCTGAAGAGGATTTGTTCGTACAGAGTTGAACTTTGAAACCGGAATGATAGGCATGGTCGAGGGAGGTACTTAGGATTGGATAATCTAAAAGAAACCAAAAGATTTTGAGGTTAGTTATAATATTATTGAGGTTTAAAACTTTAAAATCGAGTGCTAGAACGAAAAAGAAGAGCCTACCTGGAATAAAACATCTTATTCTACAGTATAAATATACAAATAAATATTAAATACTTTAAAGTTAAAATAAGGTTTTTAATGAGGTCCAAATATTCTGTGAAATAACTTTAGATAACTTATAATCCTGTTCCCACTGTGCACCACCAAAAGCGGCCTTGGGGAGCTCCAGGAATGTCTAAGCAATTGCTCCAGACAACTGGAGCCACTTCCTCTGCTCGCTCCTCCTCTTCTGCCCCCGTGGCCTTGGGACAAGGCTTCTTCTAATGGTCGGTGTCGGGTGCTCCACGAATGTCGTGCCTCTACTTCCCCGTCTCCGCATCCAGCTTGCCCACCTCCTCTGACTCCAAGTTGAGTTCCCATCCCGATAATGTGGCATTGACTTGGCAGCGCAGCTATTCCAGTTATGTGTGCCACACTTCCTCGGATATGCAGAGCCATGTGCTCCTGCTCCGGCTACTGCACTCCTGGTCCATCAATATGTTCAAGGATTTTTTCACGCTTCCAGGCATTGCTGATGACGTATGGGAGTGATTATATGGAGTCATTTCACAGAGTTTTCAAAAAATTAAGTAAATTACAGTTCGGAAGCAGTTAAGGGACTTCTTTGGATCATTTACCAATGAATTTTATTTTTTATAAAGCCTGAAGGACGGGAAATTCTTATCAAAGAATTAAGGGTTCAAATTCTTGTTTTTTAAGTCAAATCTTGAGGTTTAAATATAGTTATTTACTCCAAATATTATCATATCTTTATTAAATTGAAGAATCTTTCGTTTTGAATTCTTCTTAGAAACCTTAATCGGTGTTTGGTGTTTATTCCATTTATATTATGATGAAAAGCAAATATTTATTTACTTATTATATAATATTAAAATTATTATCTTTATTGTTTAACCGACATGTATTACTTTTAACCGCTTTAAAACAGAAGTTCACAATAATATATTTCATAGCGGAAATTTGAGTCTCCTTCCTCAACTCTCCCATGCATCCCCTATATCCGGGAAGTTTAACTCTTTTCGCCACTCAATTCAAATCGTAATTTCCCCAACTCAAAAGTTCCCCCGCACACAGACGCGTCTCCAAAAACTGACTCCATTGCGAGTAGAGCTTTATCAACAAACAAACAGCTAAACTCAGCAAACAAACAATCGCCCACATACATACACACTAACATACACTCTTGGGCATGAGAAATTCACACTCATACGGGTATGACACTGTAGGCTTATAAGCAAATACAGAATAGAATAAATTGTATGTACTTATTATAATTTAAAAATGTAAGTTTATGTACATTTGTTGGTTAAAAAATCAATTTATCGTTTTCATATAATTTACTGCAGTAGTGTTAGGACAAGGACTCAGAATGCATAATGTGAATTCCGACCATTTTTTCTTTATATTAAAATCGGTGTGATCGTATTCCCATAACAACAAAAATCTGACACGTTGTTATCTCTTTCAATATTAAATTTAAAAATATGTTTAATACAGTGTCATAGCTGCATAAAAGCCGCAGGTCCCGTGGTCGAGTGAGCGAGCGAGCGCCAACTCAACTCAACCTGCTGTCATTCCTCGCCGCCTGTTCGTTAGAGTCCATGAATCGAAATTGTGTGGCTCAAGTGACTATTTCTCAAAAATTTCGATTTCGTTTTCGCAACGCCCATCATCGAAAATTAGTGTTGGCTAAGTCGCAGCGGGAAAAGTAAACTAAACTCTGGTCATCTGTTCCACTAATTCCGCTCTAAAATACTCGTAAATCGCGCCACAAAAGAAAACTTGGCGAGGCTAGTACTCACTAAACTCACACGGTTGAGTGGAGGAGAAAAGTGCGAAAAAGAGCTAGTACCGACTCCGGGTTCTGGTGCCTTTTCCATCTCAGGGCTGCGCTGGCGCTTCCAATTCGAAAAAGCGAGCAAAATAGAGCAGTGAGCAGCATCATTTAGATTTAGACCGGAATTGTAACAGGCGCCCAGACTTGGCAGCGAGCTATTTCAAGCAGTTTCGCTCGTTTCAGTGTTGCGCCGGCAATTATTCTCGCGCACTAGCTGTGCTGCTCTGTGGGGACACCAGTTGTTCCACTCGCACGAGGGGAGCTTTCGAGGTGGAGCTTTGAGATCGGGCGGCATTTTTAAATGCGGTGGGTGTTATCGTTAATTTTACTGCTTCCCTTTAAACACATTTAAATACATTTAATTAGTACTGTTTGTTAATTATAACTATTTAATGCTAATCTTTCAAAATAAAACCCATCAATTTATAGAGCCTTTCGAATATTCAGCCGTTATCGTTTGACTTCGCGCCCAAAACAAAACCGATAACGATTATTTACCCGCCTATCAATGTATCGATTGCTCCGTTCTCTCGAATCAGCTGGCGTTTGCTGCTGCTAAATTTTTGCCAGAATTCAGAATTTCAGAGGGCTCTGTTTGAAGGAATTTCGATCTCTTGAATTAGGCCCCAACACAAGGTGCCCGACACTGGGAAGGAGCTACACCAAGGAGCATACATTAAGCCAAAGCCAGCGCCGTCGCGTCGAAAATGCTGCCGAGTCCGCGGTCGTTGCGAAATAGTGCAGTGGCGACAAAAACAACAAAGAAGCGACGCGCCTCGAATAGAGGAGGAGAGGCGACGGTGACAAACGCGAAATAATCAATTAAAATCGTAACGGGAGCAACGCTTTCCTCCCGAGGACTAGTCCAGCAAAGGATCACTGCAGGATTCGGAGGGCTGACGGGGACGAAACCAAAAGTTGCGTGAACAGCTGCACCAGCTGTGCGTGGGCAGAGGCATAGGCAGCGCGACAGCGCAGCTTTTGGCAACAGACGAAACCCAGACAACAACAACAACAACAACAATACACAACACAAACTATGGAAATGAGAGAG
>VNJO01000735.1:0-71038 GCA_008042535.1 Drosophila tani
AAAAACCGAGAAAAAAATAAATAAAGATCCGAAAAGCCAAAAAGCCGAAAGCAAAAATTAAGCAAAAATATCGGACGAGAGCGAAACGTGAAACGCACAAAAATATACACGACGAAGAAGCCAAAGCACTTCTCTGTGTGCGTTGACGTTGACAATCGCATGAATAAAAGCTAAAGAAGAATTTGAATTGTTGCTAAAAGTGGGGGGGTTTTGCCACGCCCCCTCGATCGCGCGCGCTCACTTTAATTAATTGAATATTGTTTTCGTGGATATTTTCAGCTGGCACGCTTCTATTCGCTCCGATAAATAACCAAAACGCGCGGCCTTATCAGTTTTGTTTTTATTTTGATTTATTTATTGCCGATTTTCCAAGGTGTCTGCGAATGTGCGGCACGTGCTCGTCGCTTGGTTTTTATTTGAATTAAAATACTAAAGCATTTCCAGCTTGTTTCATTTACATTCTGTATTAATTGTTTGTTTTCTTTAATATTTATGTTTTGTCTTAGATGTTGAAAAGCAAGCGGTTAAAAAATATGGCTGCCCGGTTCGCACAACGCGCCTTTTTCAACTGAATTCGTTTTGAGAATTGGCCAGCGAATTTAAGCGAATTGGCAACGATTTCGATTCGAGAGCAGAGAGCGTTCGATTTGCGCTTGTTTGACTGTGTCTCGCCTCAAGGTGGCCTTATCACAGCAACAAGAATGCGACAGACGCCGTCGAAGAGATAATAATATTATAGAAAGAGAGTGTGATCTTCGCTCTCTTCGGACCCAGCGATGCTGCTGTGAGCTGGTGCTTTCTCTTCAGCCCTCTGCAGATCCCAGTGATCGCTGCTCTTAAGGTAAACCTGTTGATCGCCGATCAATGGAGCGTGATTTTGTTCTGAACGGGTGAGTTTTGCTAGGAAGGTCAGATCTTGCTAGAGAGCTCTCATATAAAGGGTATGATCCACGGTATATAATATTTTGAATAAATATATCCGAGGATCAACCTTTTGAAGGATCGAGGAACCTTTTATGATTAGAGTAGATAAGCTATACTGAGTAAAAATACATTTCGACTAAACATACATCCTGAATCTTGAATTTTAAAAACAATCAATGATACCCTAGTCTATAGTTGAATAAAAATCCCTAGTTCTTGAAATATTTTTTAACGGATCTCGATTTGAATATCATTAGATCTTTTTCAAATACTTTGTAATGATAACAACTTTAAGAAAATTAAGTTTAGCTTGAAATAAAATCACAAATTAGTGATGATAAAAATTCCCAACATTAAAAATAATTATATAGTCCTAATAAATATTAAATTTAATAATTTAATATCAAAACCAATAAAGTATTGACGCGCTATTCCTCTTACTGAACCCTTATCACCCTTATCCCTTCGAATTACTGCTCTTGATTTCGCCATTAAACAGAATTCTACGAAATATGTTGAATAAGTATTGTTTGTAAGTGTGATAATTATTGTTTCATTACGTAGAAGATGGCACTTGGAGTTAAATATACCTTAACATGCTCTTTGTACTTAAAGAGGGTAAATACCCCGAGGAAACTAAAGAAGCGTTCAAGTGTGAACTCGACATTACATCGGATGTTTGAGTTTCAATTATTTAAAGGAATACTAGTTGATAAGATACTAATTGTGCTCGGGAATAATGCAGATATTATACAAGAAATTATTTAATGTGGAACTAAAGGGTTATTAAAACTTTGTAGTTAATTTAGAAAGCCCTTAGAAACTTCACTTCACCCTCTCATGGCAAATATCAGCTTTTGATTGTTAAAGATCGCTGATAGCCTTTTAAATATAGTACCAACCTGATTCACAGGACAATGCCAGGGAGACCACGATCAGCAGCAGCTTGAAACCACAGAGAAGATCACTTTTATGCATTGTATTGGCCAAAAATATAGAAATACGCGATTTTATCTAGAGCACGCGACTTCCCTTTTGCGTTGCCACCGCGTTTATCAGTGCGCAAAAAAGATATTTTTTAATTAAGGCCGGACGGAGTCGGACAACCGGACGTGGTATCGTACGATAATCGCAGCGTTTGGCATGGGCACCGACTAAATCCAGGTGTTAAAGGGTGTTTTATTTTAAATTTCTTAAGACCAACGCCAACGTTTAACCGTGCGATGCCCAGCGAAGACCGACGCGAACTGAATCGCCTGTGGTTATGGGTAACCCATAACCAAACCGAAACGGGAATGGAATCGCGGCTCATTAGCATTGAAAGTGTCGTTGCTTTCAATCAAAACCCCAGCAGGTGTGTGTGATTGAAAATGTGAAATTCGAAATTGAATTGGAGTGGTGGGGATTTTTGATTGCCGATGGAGGATTGAGTTGTGGGTTGAATGACGTTAACTGGACTGATAAGTGTTGGTCACAAAAGCGGGACAGCAGACACAAAGGGGTCGGGTCACAAGGCCTCATCTTGGTGGCAATCATTAGCATCATACCCCAGTATCGAAACAGAAATCAAAATCTCAATCAAACTCCCAATCAAACGCCCAATCACTGCTGCAATCGTTAGCACCTCCATTGGAGGAGGCGAGGCGTCATCTGCATTTGTCGTAGCTTCCGCCACTCGAAAATGGGCATAATTTATGATTTGCGCGTGTAAATCATTTTTCAAGCACCACCCCCTGGTGTGCTTGTGAATGACAGTTGGCCCCCCTCTCTATGACTCATCAGACGCCCCTGACTTTACGTTATTTGGCAGTTTGCGGTTGCCGTTTCTAATTGCAGGCGAAGCGCTCGCAAATCGCCGCCTAATCAAGCACTTCAACTGACACTGCATTTTATCGCCCTGCAGCCGCCCCGTGTCGTGTCGTGTGTTCAAGTTCTGTGGCGTATGAGCGACGGGAAATCGGACATTTATATATGCATATATATATATTTCTAGGTATTTTGTCTCTTGTGTTTTTGGCAGGCGTCAAGGGCTTCGCTTCGCTCATCTATTGATGGGCTCAATTGATAGCCGCATTTGAAAGTGCAGATAATGATCGGCGTTGTTTATCTGGTAAGTGGTCTGACTGTAATCGCTGTTTTGGGATATAGAAAGGGTCTACATGAGAGGTAACTTGAATAAAAGGGTCTAGCCACAGATATCCCACCTAAACTTTCCTAAAGTTTTATAAATTCTAAATACATTAAAAAAGTATCTGATGTTAAGAAAATTGTTTCCATTGAAGCTTGGTATTTCCCAAACAAGTTATTATCTTTGCAATTAAATAGTCACAGGTTCATTATAAACTTAAGAAATACTTATGTATCACTTTCTTAACAAATTCCACGAAATTCTAAGCACTACAGCGCAGTAGTACAAAGTTACATGACTCAAGTGATGACATATATTTTTTTAAAGGGTCTTATGCCAAATGGGTATCGATCACATCTTGGCTTAGGTCTACTCCGCATTTGAGGTAGGTCTTTCTGGGAATTTAGTCTGCCTTTATTGTTATTATTTGCGCTGACAACTAAGTTAAAGTACATTTTGATGAGTCCTTGATAAGTGCATTAATGTTTTTAATGTTCGGTTGCGAGCACTTTCCGTGTGGTTCCGATCCATTCGATTGACGACGCGATTGTAAAAGTTGCAGTTAAGTTAAACTGCAGACGACCCTGCGAAAGGGTGCATTAATTATCTATTAAGATATATTCAAGTAATTATCATATTGTATATCATTTAAGCGAACGCGTCAAACGTAGGGTTGTTAGGAAAATAAGTAGAGAGTGTATATTTTGTTGGGAACTATTTTCTTTTGTATTCTTTTTTATTTTTTGTTTGGTTTTCTTAATAAATATTTATATTGGAATATTTATAAGGAACATCTATTTCCGAACGCCACTATATTTTTTTTTTTAAATTTTATTAGATTTTTGCCCTGATTTTAGCAATAGGAATATACATATATTATTCACTATTAATTTTTAAAGCTCGTAAACTTTTTTGTTTTATTAATGGATACTTGATAATAATTTTGGGTTATTATTACTTAAGCAAAGGTTTTTTTAAGTTTTCTTTTTATACTTGATTTTGAATTATTATAAATTTTTAAACTCCTCTAGTTTTTGTATTTTTAAAAATAATTTTTAAGTAAGCTCTTTTATTTTTCACACATCATTCATAATTAAAAAAGATTTGAAGCAAACATTTTACATTTTTCGAACTCGAAACCATTAATGATCATTTTAGTGATATCTTAACATTATATCGGTAATATAATAACAATAAAAGTCGACCAAAGCACAAACGAAATTAATATATAAACCGTTTTCGAAAAGTCGCGCTCGAATTGGGAAAAGTCTTCGAATCGGAATGTAAACAGCGAATGAATGAGCGAAGATGTAACGGTAAATTTCACATGTGCCAAATGACAATAGAAGTCGCTGCCTCTGCTCACGCCGCTGCCACGACCGCTGCCTCTGCCGGCAGTCGCAGTGGCCGAGACCGCGGCGCATTAGCAGTGTTTTTTTCCACACTAACATTTGTGGATGCTGGATGTTAGAGCGCTGCCAGCCACTTAACAGCTCATGTTGCGCAGCGTCGACGTTGGCAATATCGCTCATAAACGTCATTCAATGGCCATATCTTTATGAGTGTGTGTTTGCCAGTGTGCTGGTGCTTTGGGGTGTGCCAGTGTGTGTGCGTGTGTGTGCCCAGCGAAGCGATGCTAAATATGAAAACATAAAAATTAATGTTATATTTATAGTGTGGCAGCAAAAGTTGCGGCAGGAGGCGTTGCGGTCGCTGCAGGGCAGTAACAACAACAGAATCAGCAGCAGTTACAGCATCATCTGAGGATGTGCACTGGAAAAATTATTAAGATTGTTATGGGATTTGAAATAAATCCCTTTCAGAGCATAAAGAACGAAAACAAAAAAAAAAAAGTTGTTGCATCAGAATGCTACTTTTGCATCTGAATATACTTAAAAGATATAATATAAAGATTGCTTTTGCTTCTGAACGATACTATAGCTTTTAAAAAAATACTTTCTCATTTAAATGGTACCCTTCCCATTGAAAGATATTTGTTTATGTGTATCTGAAAGATATTTTAACCTTTGAAAGTTACATTCACTTCTTAAAAATACCTAGGCATCCGTCTTAAACAATTCTTTTGAAACTGTTTATAAAAGAGAACATATATTTTCCATTTACTGGATAAGTTTACTGTTTCAGATATAAGAATATTTTTTAAAGTTCATAACCAATAAAAATATAAAAATAAATATAAAATGTAACACTATTTTTCCCCCAGTGCAACAACAATGGTAAGACTCAGAGTCCTGGCCAAGTGTCGGCTGCTGGCTCTCTTGTTGGCTGGCATTTGTTGGTACTATATTTGCTTTGGCCAGCGGCAACTCGGTCGCTTCTGCTACTTTCCCAACTCACCCAACTATTTGTAGTTATGCCGCAGGGTTTAATGGGGAAGGGATCTGTCGAGGGACCAAAAGGGGAAGCAGCCGCTTATCCCGTTTGAATTTCAATAAGCAGAACAAAATATTTTCTACGATAAATCGCTAAAATAAATATATGAATGGTTAGTGGTTACTCGATAATGGAAACGGGAGGGAAGTCATTATAAAATATCTCAATAAACTAGGAGAGAGTACAGTGAACGGTGGCAGGAAATGTATTACAAATTTTATTAAATGAAAATTTAACGCAATATTTAAATAATGTTAAGAATGAAGTTTTTCAATCGAACTAATTTAAATTATGAGATTTTAAGAAGAAAAATTCATGTAAATCTTTATTTAAGAATATTCATTACGAATATTTTTATTGTATGAATAAGAAAGGTTTAAGCTTTATTTTTCTAAAATGGTAAGATAGTTAAGATATTATTTAAGATATTTCCCTAGCTTTATACCATTTATTTTGCTTTTATTTACTAGGACTGTTTAATTTCTAATTTGTCTAATAAAGCGACTATTTACTGTACCGCTTTAGGCAGTCAGCTGGTATTTGCAGCATGCATTGTGTTTGTTGTGCCCCACATACGTGGAATGCCACGCCACCAGTCGTGCGAAAGGGTTGCGGCCAACGTGGCGTATGATGAATTCCATTGTCTAGCAGAGCTTTTGCGGCCCGCCAGATCAGTTTAGAACAAGTTAGTTGATTATAGGCGATAGTTGAGTGGGTTGCAAAATCAGTTGAGATTGTGTAGTGCTCCCACTTTCGGTTTAAAATCAAAGACAACATCAATTGGGGAAATCTAAGCAAAAGGTATTGCCCTCACTCTATTTCCTACGCTTTCTCTAAACTTCAAAAAAAGGCAAGTCCTGATTCCTGATTGCTGAGCACTCAATTGGTCAACTTCCGTTGTTCGTTGTAGCAGCTGCTACGTGTGCCTGGCCAGCATTTCTACTTTAAACCCAGCAGACACCAGAGCTGCGGCTGGCACACAGAGAACACAAAGAACTAGCCGAGACCACAAACTGGCCGAAAAGCGAGGACTTCCCTCACATTATCACTCGAATAATCATACGCCGCATTGTCCCACGACCCAAGGAAGGTGGGACCGAGGGGGAGCAAGGACCTGTCATCGCATCTGTTGTGGATATTTGAATGTGCCGTCAACAAGGCCCAGGCAAAACGTCGGCATATCAGGCACTGACTGCGATTCGGAATGGGATCGGGTACAGGAATGGAACTTTAAACTGCGGGCCTTTCCCTGATGGTGGTGGGGCTGGAGGAGCCCAGTGCGTCCTCAGACACAGATAGTAACCACTGCCAGGAGCCGGGAGTCTGCTAACTGGTTGGTTGACAATCCCCAATCCCCAATCTCAAACTCATACTGGCTCCTGTGTGCAGGACAAAATTTACCGCTAAGCATTTGCCAACAACGTGCCACTGCTCAAAGGACAAGGGGGGAAAAATAGGACATGAGAACGGCTCTGGGACTGGGACAGAGACTGGGATGACACGCGGATGCTGGTCGGGATCATAGGGGTCATTGTAATCATAACGGTGGCTCTTGCCTCAAAGGGGGAAAGGGGATTCCTAAACAGGATAAAAAGTGCGCTAAAAAGGCGCCAAATTAGTCAAAACCGCGTAATGGCCATACAGGGTGCCCTTGCCTGCAGGATAATGTAGTCTAAGTAATTCTAAATAATTCTGGATTTTCCCCATTCTTATAGAAATATAAATTCCATTTCCAATTCCATATTCCCGACTCTTTTGGCAGGCCGACAAAAGCAATCGAGGCTTTTGCTGCTGATTTTCCTCCAAGAAGTCCTTCTGCTCGCTGAGACGCTGACGGCGCTGTTGCTGCTCTGCTGCTGTGCTGCTTTTCCTGGGTTTCCCCTGCTTTTCCTCTGCTTTTCTCTGCTGCGCTGCTGCTCTTGGATGATGGACAAATGGCATCGCAAAGTGAGCAACTAAGCAGCGACAGTTTTTATGATTTTTCGGTTTGAGCGCGTTTTCCTTTGTTTGTTTTGCAATTATTTCCCCTCACAGTAACAGCTGCCCTAGCTGGTCCTGTTATCCTTTTCTGGTGGTGGCTGGGCACTTTTTCCCCCATTGTCATCCACAGTCGGACAGAGTGTGCGCACCATTATCCCCGCATAGTCTTAGTCTGAGTGTCCCATTCCGGGGACCAGTCAAAAGTTAGCCAAATAGACAAACAAGCAGCCAAAGAACTTATCACTCTCAACCTAATTGATATCAGTTTCTGATTCCGGAGTGGCGCAAAAAGTTTCTGATCCCCCGAGGGAGCCCGACCAAGTGTTGGCCAATGTAAATCCGCTTACAGCGAAGTGGACTCATAAATTATTGATTTGATTATGTCACCCGCTGGCCCGACACCCGATGCCACTCCACAGTCCACAGTCCAACAGTTGCCTCAGATGTTGCGGCAGCTGCTTTCCCTGCCTGGTATTTATAAAGGATCAACAAGCGATTATGTCCTGGCGGCACTCAGCGAAAGGCGAGCGAGCGGCGGCTGGAGGGTGGAGGGTGGAGGACGACCTGAGGTCGCAATCGAAAGTGCCAGCAGATTAGTTGACGTATCCATGGCAGCTCTCGTTCCGCCACTTCCAATCTCCAATCTCCATCTGTTCCTGGTCCAGCTCCTGCTGATTCGTAGCTCAATCGGCGATTGTATCTGTTCCGAATCGGAATGCATTATTGATGAGTGGAATCCGTTTTTAGCGTTCGTCTTTCTTTATTTTTTTTTGTTCTCTTGGCCATTTGCATGCAAGCCCGATGCTTGGCTATTTATAGTCGCCGGTTAACTCGATTGCGGAGTCCTTGGCCGAAGGGCCACACCCACTGGCCATCCCACCTGCGTTGGCCTTGCCACATGTTTGCCATTTTCGTGCTGATTTCCATTTCCTTGCCCTTTTTTTTTGCTTATTTGGAAGATGCTACAGAGAAGGGGAAAGACCTTTAGAGGGTGGGGTTTTCTGTACATAAAGGTTTTTTCAGGTATCTTCTTTGTTTCGTTTTTTATTCAATTTAATCTTACATATAAAGTAACTCAGCTAAAAGCTTGCTTTATTTTTTACTATAATCATTATCTTCTATATTAAATTAAAATATTAGTATATAATATTTATATACTATATCTAATTTCCTTATATTTATTTTCTAAATTAGGTAGAATGTTCCCTGTTGGTGGCATACCCTTCTCCTCATAAGAGTGCCTTATATTCCAATGCATATATTCAGTATATCCTTCCATCTTGAGCTACCTTTGCCTCGGCTTGTTTGCGTGTTCTGCGCGTGTTTTCCATTCTCCTGCACCTGCCCCTCAGCCACCTTAATACCTTTCCTCTGCCTGCTTACATGCCATTTGTGTGCCTGCCACGTTTGCCGGACTGGAGGAGCTGTGGAGCTAAGCGCATTCAGTGCCTTCCGATTGATGCCACTCACAGATTTCCCATTGACCTTGGGCAGGCGGGGGTTTCCCTTCACTCCTTTGACAAGCTCATAATTAAGGCCTGTCGCTATCTGCGGTTAGTGGCTTGCATACTGGCGTGTTATCTTAAGCAGCTCAGACACGCCCACTAAGAGGGAGGGCCCAAAGTAACCCACAAATATTTTAGGCCACACTCGAAATAAATTTTGTCATTTTATAAACATAATTCCTTGTAAACACAAGGAATGGTAGTGAAGAAATATTCGGGAGAAACTCAGAGATCCCTCCACTCAAATTGCTCTTTTTTATTTTTAAATGGTTCCCAAACCTGTTATATAAAGGAATTGTAAAGAATAAAAATGTAATATCTTAAATTTCCAACTTTATGGATTTTTCACAGTGCCCTCCTCGATTCACAATGTGTTAATCATTCCACTTGGCGCACGTTTCGTCTTGGCTGTTTTGGGTCATTTGAGGGTCTTCCTTTCAGCGGCTTCCCTAGCCTTTAATTTTCACAGGTTCTCCTTGGAATTTCCACTCCCTCCCACCAATCCATTATCCCCGTCCATTTGTAGACATATTTGTTGTGCGGTCCGCCCACTTTGTCACTTTTCCGTCCACCCACGCCCTTGGATGTTGGCTTTTATTTATTTGTTTGCCTTTTGTTGACAGCAATTTAAACGCTTCAATGGACTGCCACCCCATCGTCCACCTCCCCCATAGCCGTTAGAGCGCAAAAAGGGTTTCGCAAATAAGTTTCACCTCGTAAATTAATTTCTCTTGCTCCTGCTCCTGCTCCTGGTAAGCAGATACAATTTGTTTGAGAGTGTGTGTGTGCTGTGGATCAAGGAGAGGGGGGTTCAGGAAGGAGGCGACTCTCTGCTCAAGACACGACCTCCGCCAAAGGTCAAAGGGATTTCGGACCAGCGCCCAGGCAAACTCATTAATTACCTCTCCCAACGAATGGCTTTACGCGAAAAAAGGGGGAGAAAAAAAAACAAAAGGTGGCCACATAAAATTCACATAAAATTAAAAAGCAACATAACCGAAACATTACACCAGAAATTACTTTGTTGTTTGCATTTCGATAATTTCATTTGATAATTTTATTTGCTTAATATGTAAATAGTGCTCGGTGTTGTTTGGGGCTAATTTTAATTTGCGGATTACCCGAGTGGGGAAATAATTTAAATCGCATTTCGCATTTATTGCGAATGGGGTTTAACCGTTCATTGATTGGATACTGCTGTTAAGGCCCTTTGATTTATTATTGCAATGCAATTGCAGGGATATCCATTTAGTTATTTACATTTAAGTGTGTGTGCTGGAACAATTTAGCTTAAATGGCTGAGAGCACTTTGTTGGGGATTAATTACCCAGAGTTTAGATGGTAAATTGTGTATTATTTACCATTTAAAAATTGGGGAACATATTTTATTGTATTGTATTCTGTCACAGGCATTAAGAGTGCAGGGTTTTAAATATATTTTTTGTAAATTTCAATAATATTTGTGCAGCAAATTTATTGTTATATGCTTCCGTGAAGAAATATGTAAAACCCTCATACTAATTAAATATTTAAAACTAAATAAAACGCTAGAAAATAATGATAACTGGATCTTAAATTTTCCTTTTCTCTTTTAAATATATTTTTCCAGGTTTAAGAATACAAGAAATTAAAATTTCTCTAAAACTATGAAGCGAAACATTAAAGACAAATTTTCCTTTTTGGGAAGGTTTCCCCATTTTCCTCCCGAGCCTGTCCCTCGACCTGAGGGCCAATTTATGTCCCACTGAGAGCGATTTCTCACATTCAGCCAACTTTCACTTCCCATACGCACAAGGACTTTGATAAGGTCCCTGCTCCTGTCATTGTTCTTGCGGATCCTTCTGGGCGCGCTGTCGCGTTTATGTGATTCAATTTACTTCGATTAGGAATGCCAATTGGTGGGAGAAGGAGAAGGACTGGCAGGAAGTGACGTGGGGCGGGACAGATGTGCCCTGTCATTGCTGACAGATTTATAGAAAGTCAAGGAGGCAGTGGCAGCGGCGGCAGTGTCTGAAATTAAAATGGCTTTTGCTCATCAAGTTCCGTTACGGCGTGATAAGCAAGGGCCAAGGAGGGAAGATGAACCTCCCGATGTGACAGCTGTTTTGGGCGTGTGTCCTCCTCGTGTGTGTCGCATTTGGATATATTGTGTATTAGGATAAGGAATTCCAGCTAACAGCCAAACAGGCAAACATCCAAACTGTTTGATATCCGGTGGCGACGCCGGTTCCAACTTTGTCGTCGTCCAGACGACACCACGTGCCCCCGGAGGACTGACTCCTTTATCCTTCCTCCGATCCGATCCTTGGCTTTCAACCCCATACCTCCTCCAAGCTGTCACGTTCCCGTCTGATGGGAAACTGTCAACTTTATTGCTCATACACAGTTCGAAACCTGGGAGTTACAAGGGGTTAGAAATTAATTAAAAATCTTATTAAAAAAATTAAATTAGACTGTGAAAAAACTTAAAAATAAATATATACAAGTTTGGAGTTATTATATTATTAATTTTAAATTATTTTAAATATTTTCCAAAGTGTACTTGAATGTCTAGTCTGTCAATCTTCGTCACCACGTAGCCCAAAACTTCCGGCCAGCACATATTTTGACTCCCGGCATATGGTTATTTCGGATTCTCCGTTCGGAGAAGCCTCCTCCATTATGTGCATTGCATTGCACGTGCCTCGGAAAATGGAAAATCGTCGGGCTTGGGAAAAGCGCCAGCAGTCGGGGTTCGGGGGCAGCACGCAGACCGTTAAGCGCCCAAGCGAACAATTGAAAAATTAACAGTATTTATTTATGATGAACAACAAGAGAAAAGAGAGATGGAGCCCGAAGTTCACCCTTCGCACCTCCTCGTGCGAGCATTTTCCCACCCACCACCCCCCTTGGAGTGCGTGCTCGGCATGGAAAAATGGCGAATGCCAAGGGCCAGAAAACGAAAAACGGCCAGTTGCAACAATTTTTTAATTGGCGCGGAAATTGCTGATGGAATTGACGCTATGAAAGGCAATTTCGGCCAACGAGCTGCAAGGCCGTTGGCCAATTTGTTGCCAAATGCAAACGAGGGCCTGAGAAAGAGAGACGGGCAGCAAAAAAGAGAAAGAGAAGGGTGCAATGAAAGATGGAGAGGAAAAAACGTGTAAAATTGATTGAAGCTTACCACACCTAAGATACCTCGTAGTGTTGATACATTTCTTACTTATTTATTTGTTTAATTTAATAAATAATTAAAAAAAGATAGAAACAAAGAATAAATATAGAAATGAGCGGGAAATCAAAGAATTGTTGCCATTAATTTTAATTCAATTAAATTTACATTCCAAAGATTTTATAAGAACACCAAAATCCCCACCAAAGTAAAGGGATTTATGGATTTAAATTCCTCAAATACCTATAGCCATTGCGGAATCCAGAAAAAATTCCAAATTAAATGAAAGTAACTTCATCTGATATTAAATAAGAGATTGAATCGTTATAAAAATAAAAATATCAAGTATTCAATAAGCTAACTCCGCTGGAGCCATAAATTTGAAAGGTAAATGGAAATCAATGCAAAATTATAGCACATTTGAGCCATAAATAAGGTGGAAATAAGGGCGAGAAACCGAACGAAATGGGAATGGGGGAAATCGGAAAATCGGGCTGGTCATTTATTTAATTTTTCGCACGATTTCAGCATTTGCCGTTTGCTGGCCGGAAAAGGCCGAGGCAGAGGAAGGCAGAGAAAGAAAGTCGGCAAGAGATAGAAACATCAGTTAAATGACCGCAAAAAGGGGGGAAGGTGGAATGGAAAATGGCAGGGGGTGGAATGTGTGAGTGTGTGCCAGGGTGAGGGGTGGAAAGTGGGAAAATGGGAAAGTGGCAGCGTGTGAAGTGCCGGGCAAATAAAATGGGGTGCGGGGAATAATAATAAGAAAGGGTCACAGGCGACAGGCGAATGCAAATAAGAGAAGGAAACCAAGTGAGCGCCGAGGAATTTCCCGGCCAGAGGTGAAAGCACTTCGTGCAAATGAAATTACCCACAAACCCAGAGACAGTGACACATGTACACCTGACTCTGAACTCCAGTGCAGGTCACGTGAAATGTATGCAAATTCCTGAAGTTCAAATTCAAACTGAAGCGAGTCAAGTTTCGAATTTCAAAGAAAATATGAAAAAACAAGTGCTGCCATGCTCTTACCCCGCCCCAAAACAAAGTGCAAACTTAAGGGTATAAAGGCCCAAAATTGGGGTGAGTTAACAGCGAAAGAGATGGCCATAGTAACATTACAGTCCACAGCCGGCGACAGGGGAAATAATTGCAAAACAAACACAGGGAAAGCGCGCTCAAAGCGAAAAATCATAAAAACTGTCGCTGCTTAGTGGCTCACTCTGCAATGCCATTTGTCCATCATCCAAGAGCAGCAGCGCAGCAGAGGAAAAAGCTGGGGAAAATCAGGAAAAGCAGCTTAGGAGCAGCACAGCAGCAGAGCAGCAGCAGCGCCGTCAGCGTCTCAGCGAGCAGAAGGACTTCTTGGAGGAAAATCAGCAGCAAAAGCCGGTCCACTCGATTGCTTTTGTTGGCCTGCCAAAAGAGTCGGGAATATGAGATTGAAAATGGGATTAATCCAGTAAAAATCCAGAATTATTTAGAATTATTTAGACTACATTATCCTGCAGGCAAGGGCACCCTGTATGGCCATTACGGGGTTTTGACTAATTTGGCGCCTTTTGCGCACTTTTTGTCCTGTTCGGGAATCCCCTTTCCCCCTTCGAGGCTGGAGCCACCGTTATGATTACAATGACCCCCATGATCCCGACCAGCATCCGCGTGTCATCACAGTCTCTGTCCCAGTCCCAGAGCCGTTCTCATGTCCTATTTGTCCCCCCTTGTCCTTTGAGCAGTGGCACGTTGTTGGCAAATGCTTAGCGGTAAATTTTGTCCTGCACACAGGAGCCAGTATGAGTTTGAGATTGGGGATTGGGGGATAGTCAACCAACCAGTTAGCAGACTCCCGGCTCCTGGCAGTGGTTGCTATCTGTGTCTGAGGACGCACAGGGCTCCTCCAGCCCCTCCTCCATTTGAGAAAGACCCGCAGTTTAAAGTTCCATTCCTGTGCCCGATCCCATTCCGAATCGCATTCAGTGCCTGCTTGATATGCCGACGTTTTGCCTGGGCCTTGTTGACGGCACATTCAAATATCCACAACAGATGCGATGACAGGTCCTTGCTCCCCCTCGGTCCCACCTTCCTTGGGTCGTGGGACAATGCGGCGTATGATTATTCGAGTGATAATGTGAGGGAAGTCCTCGCTTTTCGGCCAGTTTGTGGTCTCGACTCTTTTCTTTAAAGTACCTTTTGCTGACCAGCTGTCTTTTTGGTCGCTTCATCCTGGGAATGACAACGGAAGTCGCCCAATTGAGTGCGCTGCAATCAGGAATCGGAACCCGCCTCGTATTGGAGGTCATCATCAGCTATCAGTCGTCGAAACAGGATTGGGAATAGGGCGGAATCGAGGGCGGAATCCGGGGGCTTAGATATAGCCGTCGCAATAAGCGATGGCCGGAAGAAATGTCGCTGACTGACTCCGGCCGGGGGGAATGGCAATCCCCGCCTTCCAATTGGCCTAAAAGTGTTGACAATGCCATTTCTCAGAGGACTCACGGCCGGAGGCAGCTGTTCCGAGTCGAGTATGGCTTCGCTCCTCGAATGGCTCTGCTCATTTTTCAGAGGGCCAAAGGAGCAGTTTTGATTAATGGTCAGCAACGGTTTGAGCTCGCGGCGACTTTTTTATTTGGCAATTATGTTGTTTAGACCCCGCAACAGATTTCGCACCTCGAACATTTTTCATGCACCGAACACGGGCCACGCCCAGTGCTGGACTTTGATTCCGTGTTCCGGGGCTTGTCACTGGCATGCGCCGTCATTAATTCTCCTATCCCCCAGTCCCTCAGCCCTCCGGATACCCGGATGCCGGGGCATTGTCTGTTTGGAATCCCTGTTCCTGCCGCTTTCATTTTTCAAAACGGTTTTTGGCTTTTCCGACACTTGACAAGTGTTTTCGAATTGCGGCAGAAGGTGTCACAAGCCAATGGACAGATTTGAGGTTAGCTGCGATGGACGGGCAGATCTCCTCCAGAGCCAGGCCACTTCGCAATGATTTCCGGTGGGCGGGACTTTATGCAAATGTGAAGACTTTAAGGGTAGAGAGAGATTTGAGAGCAGGTAAGATGGGGAATTAGTTATATCCTAACATATATATTTTTTCTTTAGTTATACAAGAAAAAATATAAGGAAAATGATAAGAAGTCTTCAGAAATTTCAAGGTTTTATCCCAAAAATGTATCAATGAATTTTTCTATCTAAGAAACATATTTCCCCTATAAATAGTGACCTTATTCATCTATTTATTTAATATATTTAGACATTTTACTTAACTTCAAGACACCCCTAAATTGTGGCTTATCTGGACAATGCTTAGTCTTACAATAAAATTATAATGAAAATCATAAAAAAAACTTTAGAAGTTTCAAGGTTTCATCACAAGAATATATTAAAGAATTTTTCTATCTAAGAAACATATTTCCCCATTAATTAGTGCCTTGATTCATCTATATATTTAATATATTTATACATTTACCCTAACTTCTATAATCATTTAAAGCATTTTCCTATTAACTATTATTTTCTTGTCCAACATATTTCCGGGTTTCCTCTCAAGACACCCCTAAAATGTGACTCATCTGGACAATGCTTATCTACCTCTAAATGCCATTAAAATCGATTAATATATTCCGTTCCAAGTGGCATACCGAAGACCAGTGACTCTTCACCCAAAAAGAAATTCGCAAATCGGATAAAACCCTGGCACGTGCCACGTTTTCCCCCGATTTCCAACCCCCCCGATTGCCATGGTAATTAGCACATTGAATGCCGCATTAAATGAAGCGAAAAACTCGATTGTCTCTGGCTTGCATGGGAAGCAAATATATAATTTAAACAACAACAACGACGGGGGAATCACAAAATTTAGACGGTGTGCTTGGACTGCCACTGGATGCCCTCGTGGGGCAGCGGACTCTTGATCGTGGGCGAGAGCAGGGTCCAGAATCCGCGGTCTCCCAGCACCTGGGCAAAGTTGCGCCCCACCCCGAGATCGTAGGTGCGATCTAAGGGGCTCGCACCCACGGCATTTCCACGGACCATTACGATTTGCGAGCCAAACAGGAACACCGGAAAGATCAGGGATAAAATGTTGACATAGAAGATGCTTCTTACTAGACATCGAAACACAAGGCCCTGCTCATTCGGACCGATCCTATCGGTGACGGGGATATAGATCATTAGCCAATCGGTCTCATTAAAGCCGTGCTTCAGGGTAAAGATCAGATTGTAGACCAGTACCAAGCCGGTGCCGAGGCTCAGGTAGAACATCAGCCAGATGAAGTACCGCTGATTGTTGTGGCCAATACAGTTGGCCGTAAAGTTGCAGTGATGATCCCGCTTCAGGATGCAGCGCTTGCAGAGTTTGCAGTGCCAGGTCCTGGGTGGCATCAGCTTTTGGCAATCCTCGCAATATCGCCACAAGTGCTCCTCGCCCTGCGGCGGCTGCATGAGCTCGGGACGCACTGTGTCCACCGTGCTGGGGTTTCTATAGCAGCCCCAGAAATTCCCAAAGATGTTGTAGACGATCCAAGTGCTCACCACGAAGTTGACCACCTGTCCGGAGGGGCCCAATAACTGCGGCACCACGTAGAACACATCGTAGACGTAGTAGAAACAGGTCAGGAAGATGAGCACAAAGATGGCCAGGGGCTCCAGCCACCAGTAGGGATCCTTGAAAATGCGTTGCCTCAGACTGAGAGTCTTGGACTCCTCCGTCGCCATGACTCGGTGTCTCAAAGATGAGTTGGAGTACATGAAAATTGAGTTTGGAGACTCTAGGCTAGGTAAATTTTGGAATTTTCGTTATGATTGTTGAGGGTTGATTAAGATTTCAAAGCACTCAACGGAGCAAGAGAAATTTTAACAAAGCCAAAACTCATATTAAAAAACAATTTAAATAAAAAAAATCCAAATATATAAACCAACTGAATTTGAGATATCATTCGCTGACCTTCGATTGCCACTGGGTGCCGACGTGGGGTAGGCGACTCTTAATCGCTGGCGAGAGACACGTCCAGAAACTCAGGTGTCCCAGCACCTGGCCAAAGTTCCTCCTCACTCCAAGATCGTAAGCAAAATTCGATTGATCAAACATGACGGTGTTCTTGCGGACCATATTCACTTCGGTGGCAAACATGCAAATCGGCATCACGAAGCAGAATACATTCACTAAAACAATTACGTATATAGCGTATCTGAATAATAGGTCCGTCTCCTTCAGATCCCAGAACAAAACGGCCAGAAGCTTGAACACATCGACAAAAGCATGTCCACTCTGCCAGGCAAAGGGCACATTATAGATGAGTGCCAGGCCGGCTCCGAGGCTCAGGTAGAAAGTCAACCAGATGAAGAACCGCTGATTGTTGTGCCCAATGCAGTTGCCCGTGAAGTAGCAGTGGTGGTCCCGCTTCAGGATGCAGCACTGGCACACCTTGCAGTGCCAGGCCCGGGGCGGCATTAGCTTCCGGCACTTCTCGCAATAGTGCCACAGGTGCTCCTCCCCCTTCGCAGGTGTGAGGAGCTCGGGGGGCAAGGTGTGCACCTCGCTGCTTCTGCGGCAACAGGCCCACATGTTCCCCAGGATGTTGTACGAAATCCAAGTGAACACTATGGCATTCACCATCATTCCAAAGGGACCCAATAGTTGCGGTGTCACGTAGAACACATCGTAGATGTAAAAGAACGGTGTGAGAAAGACAATCATCAGGATCCCGAGGAGTTCGAACCACCTCTTGCTAGGATTAGGTGCTTCGATAGGGGAATCGATAGGCTGTGATGGCGCCGAGGTATCCAAATCTTTTACGGGCTCCTTTGGCTTCGGGGTATCCATGTCCTTAAGAGGTTTCTCCGCTGGCTTCGGGGTTTTCATGTCCTTAAGAGGTTTCTCCGCTGGCTTCGTGTTATCCATTATGTTTGAGATTTACGCATTCGTTGGTATTAAGTAAAATTTTAAAATAAACCCAATAATTCGTACTGGAAATAACTATAATTTTGTGTTGTATTTCTAACTAGAATTTTGTCTGACATTAATTACAAAGCATATATATTCCATATACGATCGAAGTGATTAAAGGCAACATTCTGAGCACTCTTTATCACTGGGAAGAGTTTCTCTAATGGCCACGACCTCCTTCGATGGCTTCACTGCCCACTGGGTACCGTCGTGGGGCAGAGGACTCTCCACAAACGGCGAGAGGAAAGTCCAGAGGCCCCTTTCACCCATAACCGACCTTAAGTTCTCCCGCAGCCCTAGATCGTACGAGTCGTTGAGCAGGTCGAAGAATACACTGTTCTTAAAGACAGACACCACTTGCAGGATGAACACCAGGAGCGAGCCCAGAAGGAGGTAAGCATTGCTGAAGATGGTCAGACCCAGCCAGATGGGAGGACTGGGACTAGTGGGGAGTTTAGCCATATAGAAGGTTATAGGCCATAACCACATAATCAGATACCGAAAGCTATAGTTTTTCAACATAACAATGGTGGTGGTTCCCAGCGACAAATGAAGTCCCAGACTCGTGTAGAAGGTGAGCCAGAAGAAGTACCTCTGATTATTGAAGCCCACGCAGTTGGCCATGAAGATGCAGTGGTGATCCCGCTTCAGGATGCAGACCTGGCACAACTTGCAGTGCCAGGATCGGGGGGGCATCAGCTTCTGGCAGGGATCGCAGTAATGCCACAATGACTCCTCGCCCGGACTCGGGAATCGCCGCTTCCAGGGCAGACCCATGACGGCGCTAAGTTTTCGGTTGCCGGCACACATATTGCCGCAGATATTGAAGCTAATGAATCCGGCCACTAACCATCCCAGGCTGTACATCACTCCGCCGGTGTCGAACAGCTGAGGGACCACGTACAGCATCTGCATCAGGACGAAAAAGGCGGTGGTTCCATACACGAAGCACATCGACAGAGGATATGTTATATACCGGAACCTCTGAACATCGCGACTAGCAATTACTAGCATGCATTCCACAAGGACACACATGGTTGGATCATTAAAAGGGTGTGCTTGAGGGTGTAAGTTATGTAGGTTTTATTGGAGGTTTGAAATTACTGACAGGAATCACATGGTGTCTAATTTGGAATCTTCTTTTGTGTTGATTGAAGTCTAAACCTCTCTATACTTCAAGGAGACCCTTTTTTTGTCTGCCATTGAGTGCCATCATGGGGCAATGGACTTTTTATCGCTGGGGACAACATGGTCCAGAAGCCTCGCTCACCCAAAACCAGACGAAAGTTCTGCCGGAAGCCCAGATGGTAGGTGGGATCATCGCTCGAAAAAAAGGTAGTGTTGGTCCAAGCAAACTGCACCTGAATCATCAACATAATAGAGCAGGCAAGCAATGCAAACATGGTGAGATAGAAGAGTACTAGAACAAACATAATGTCAATAGTTATGCTATCAGGAACCTTGCACACTGGTCTCATGGTCGATGGCACAGCCCGCAGGACTATGCATGTCATAGCCATATAATCATAATTTCCCAGATATAAAATAGTGGTGCCGAAGCACAAGAAGGTCCCCAGGCACAGGTAGAATATGAACCAGAGGAAGTACCGCTGGTTATTGTGTCCGATGCAGGTGGCCGTAAAGGTGCAGTGATGGTCCCGCTTCAGAATGCAACACTCACACAGCTTACAGTGCCAGGATCGGGGGGGCATCATCGTCTCGCAGGTCTCGCAAAAGTGCCAAAGGTGCTCCTCTCCCGGCTCTGGCACCCTCCGATCTTCGGGCAGACTCGCCACAGAGGACTTGTTGCAGTGGCAGGCCCACATATTCCCCAGTATATTGTGCACTATAAAGATGGCCACTATCCACGCGGGCTTATACAGACCCACTTCGGTGAGCAAGTAGGGTGTCACAAGGAACATTTGCACTGAAAAGAAAAACGCGACGGCCTCCAGCATAAAAAATACCGATAAAGGATGCCCAAAGCGCACGAACTTCCTGGCATTGCGGTTGGCAAAATAATGGAACAGAGCTGTCACCACGCACATGGTTTTCGATGGAAATTTGTAAAGGTGTTGTAAGGAAAATGTAAGGCTCGTAGTGATTATTATTCTAACATAAATTTCAAAGGGGTCCCAGTGAATGGAATTTCAACAAATACAGATTTTGTACAGGATTAATTTTCCGTAAGAGTTCTTGGCATAGCTATCACTATAAATTCATACAACTTGGTAACCTTGATTTACGCTCTGCTTGATCCGCCACTGAGTGCCATCGTGGGGCAATGGACTCCTTATTGAAGGTGACAACATGGTCCATAAGCCTCGCTGACCCATGACCACCGCGATGTTCTCTCGCCAGCCCAGATTGTAGGTATCATTATCGTCATCAAAGCACGTGGTGTTCCGGCAAACAAAGCTTAGTTGCAGAGCCCACAGGACGAGAGCTGCATAAAAGGCATACACATCCAGGTGCAGCAGCCAAATTGCCGGAGACTTGATGGACATGTCCTCTTGGGACATAAATACCATAAGGGTGATCAGGCATATAATGGTGCCAAGGGTCAAGTAGAAGGAGAACCAGAAGAAGTAGCGATGGTTATTGTGTCCGATACAGGTGGCTGTGATGAAGCAGTGGTGGTCCCGCTTCAGGATGCAGCATTCACACAGCTTGCAGTGCCAGGATCTGGGGGGCATCGTCGCCTGACAGGTGTCGCAAAAGCGCCAAAGGTCCTCCTCTCCAGGCTCCGGAACTCTTCGATCTTCGGGCAGACTCAACACCGAGGACTTTGTGAGGTAGCAGGCCCACATATTTCCCAGGATATTGTGCACTATAAAGATGACCACGAGCCAGTAGACCTTGTAGCCCACTTCTCCGAAAATCCTTGGAGCCACATAGAGCACTTCCACCAAAAAGAAAAAGATGATGGCCACCAGCATGAGGGTTACCAACAGAGGATGTCCAATGCGCACGAACTTCCGGGGATCGCGCTTGATACAAGAAGCAAACAGACAAGCAACGAAACACATTTTCCTTTTGTTAACTAAATAATAAATAATATAAACGAAGAATTTACTGAAACTGAACATGTAATTCAAAGGTACTAGTTAATACGAATATATTTAAGGAAAAGAACAGCATTCTTTGACCTTACAACCCAGGTTCTAGACCTCCTGCTTGACAGTCCATTGGCTGCCGTCGTTGGGCAAAGGACTCTTGATCGTGGGCGATAGGAATGTCCAGAAGAGCCGCCTGCCCAGGACCCCTTCGAAGTTCCGCCGCCAGCCGAGATCGTGGCTGCGGTCGGAGATTCTGTAGCACGTACTGTTCCGATAGACCAACACAACTTGCAGGCCAAACATAATAACACCGACAACGAACAGGAAGACGTTCAGCTTGAAAATAGTGGAGATCGTGTACATCCAGGTGAGCTCCCCATTATCCTTACACTCGGACATGCCCAGCAGCATGATGGGGTCCGAGGTAACGAAGGAGCGTGTTTTCCAGGCGAACATGAAGTTGTAGACCAGCGCCATGCCGCAGCCAAAGGTCAGGTAAAAGAGGAAGCACAGGAAGTAGCGCTGGTTGTTGTGCCCGATGCAGTTGCCCGAGAGGGTGCAGTGGTGATCCCGCTTCAGCATGCAGCCCTTGCACAGCTGGCAGTGCCAGGACCTGGGCGGCACCAGCTTGTCGCAGGCGATGCAGTAGTGCCACAGGTGAGCCTCGTCCCTGGCCGGGTACTGTCGCTCGGGGGGCAGGCTCTCCACCAAGGAGCTTGTCCGGAAACACAGCCACCAGTTGCCCAGGATATTGAACACGATAAAGAAGCCCAGCATAGCACTGACCCAATACCACGGGCTGCCAGTATGGTGTATCTGCGGCGCCACATAGCACAAGTCGTAGGAGAACAGGAACCCAACAACGGAGAAGAGCACAACCGCCGAGAACGGATGGAGCACGGCCACGATTTTCAGGCGATGTCGTCGCGAACAGCGAGTGATCGAGGTCTCCAACTGGACACACATCCTGATAATCCACCAAAACGCGGCAATTAATGGCCTTCGAAGTCTAATCATTTACCTTTGTGTTTGCTTAAAAATAGTAGAGAAAACGTGTAATTTTTGTCAAACAGAATTTGATAGACTTTGAACGCTTGAACTGCGTCGATTTGGAAATATGTATCTAACTTCCATCTAATCGCATTAGTCAGTGAGTTGGAAAAATCTGGCATTCAGTCTGAACTGAGGTTTGGGCTTCCAAATTCAATTTCTTTTCGCTTTTAAGCGGATTAACGTAAAATTACTTTTATAATTGCTGAGGGCGGAGCCTGTTGAAGCTTAAAAGACAAATTGCAAAGGACATATGAGGGAAGGGAAATATGCAGACAAATATTTTATTAGAAAAGAGATAGCTTTAAAAAAAGTTGTGTATAATTATTTAAGATATTACATGGCAGAGAATAATTCTCTACATTGAAGGGCTTATAATAATATCAAATAAGATATAATTTCCTACAAAAAATTTGTTTTCTCTGCAGGTAAAAATCGGCAGTGTCTCCCTATGTCTCTACTCGAATTACATGCCCTTAAAAAAAAGACGTACTAAACACGACCTTGTTTAAAAATGTAAGCATACACATGTAGAAAATAAATTGCTACAGAAAACAATGGAGTGAACGAGCAACATCAACATGGGCAATATGATGCTTTCGCAGCAGCTGTATATTATGTAAACAGAGAGCGGAGTAAAAACAACGGCGAATGCATATCAAATACACAAAACAGCTGGCAAAGTCGACTTCATTTACCTCACCCAACGACCCACCGACCGACCAACCACAAAATGGCAGCTGTCAGCCAGGTTTTTAGACCGCCGGAGCGACTGACAGAAGCGCGGCAAATGTTGTCTATTTCACATAAATTTTTATGAATTATTAATATGAACTAGAGCATTTTGGATGTGGCCAGGCGGCGGCAGGCAGCCTTTCGAGAGGTGGAAGGTTGAAGGAGTCGCGGTTTTCCATTTTAAGTTTGCGGTGAGCACACCTATAGAGTGGGTTTCCTTTTCCAGGAAAGGAAAATAGAGTGCTGGGTGCCTTTCGCTTTGCATAAAATATGTACGAGGGCGGGTGCGGGACTTTCCTCACTTCGTGGCTAAATGTGTTTGCCGTCTTTGGACCCAGACCGGAAGCAAACAAACAGCCATTTTGTGCTGTTCGGCGCTGCCGTTTCCGGCGCACTGCGGCGCTGTCAATGTGTTTGTCAGTAGTCAACCTGTGGCTTGACTTTCACCCACTCTCACTTCGCATCGCTTTCTCTTTGACTTTGTGCGGGCACTTCAAGTCATTAGCATTTGCTCGCAAAAAAGAAGACACACAAAAAGAGGCGAGAAAAGAACGGAGAGAGAATGGAATGCGAAGTTGGCAACTGCTTTTGGCCAACTTCTCGCATAATTGCCGAGTTTTGCTGCTAATTTAAGATGATTTCCCCCGCGCACAGCTCGCCGCCGCCGGTGTCTCTGTTTGATTTCATTACGAGTAGACTCTCTCAGGCAGATGGGCTGAAAAGTTTTCACAGCTTGGAGCTCGGAGCCGGTAGTTTTTTGTCTCCGTTTCTTATTGCGAGAACTTCCCCGGGGTTAGGCCCTGTGCCTGGCTGTGTGTAATTTGCAAGCAATTACCTGGCAGGAGCGCACACCACATACGAGTATAGTACATTTTTGCCCAGCCTCCTCGTATGTATCTCCGATCTCCCTCGTTGCGACTTCTTGGAATGTAATTGAGTTTGAAAAATGTTTAAAATTAGATATGTGGAAAGGCTGCTGCGTGAGTGGCATGTAAACGCATGAGAGGCCTGGCGAAAATTTATTTTGCCTTAGATATTCGACAGCGAAATACCCCATTTTAAAGGGGCATGACAGTTAGTCCCAATTACGGTAATCGTAATCTACAATCCACCCACTTTAAGAAATTTAAAGGGAATTTAATTTGAGTCATACTTTTTATGGGTTTAAAAATAAATACAAAAAATACTGGGAGATGATAAAAGTGGGGTATAAAAATATTATCAATTAATATAGGGTATTATATTTAAGTTTCATTAGATTTTGCTATTTTTAAATATGTTTTCAAACTTCTTACTAATATTTATTGACTTAAAAAGCATTGTAATGCATTATTACTAAGACTTAATAAATAATTAATGTCAATTTCAAGATTAATAATATTAGAAAAACTTAATTTATAAAATACAAACAAGAACCAAGTTAGTTAAGTTATTCATCTTAAAGGTACTTTGACATGCAATAAACTCTCTGTAATCACGCAATTTTTCATTGTACCTTTAATGTCCTTTCTGGATAAAGAATTAAACCGGCTTGGGGAATTTTAAGTGTTACAACCGTTTGGGATTTCATTCTGAGAACTCCATTTTATGTCTCGCAATTTCGGGATAAGTAATGATTATAAATACTGGCGCACGTGTGCCTTGTGTACCATTAATATTATTCTACATTATGCACACACATATGTTTTTTTAGGTTAAGGCCCTCTCAAGACCCGACTCTCTGCTGCTCGGCAATTAAGGTGCAGGGCCTCAAGACCTGCAGCAGCAGCAGCAACAGCACACTTTAATTTATTTTGCTATTTATCTAGGCTCTTGCGGCAAGGCATTAATTTAACACAGAGGCTTCCACCTGGAGCCCTGCATCGTTCATTTAAATGCTCCGTCGGTCGCCACCTGGTCCCGATTTATTGTGCTCGATTGGAGCGCTCGGGAGCAATGCAGCGAGCGAGATTTTAATGAACCATCAAACGGCAATTGAAGCTGTTCAATGCTCGCTCTGGGCCGGGCCAACGTTGCGTATGAGTGATTTCGCAAAGGCGCTCGCCAGCTGCTGGGATCGGAGGAGCTGCTCCTACGAATGGATGCCCCCCGCCCGACTCTGGTCTGCGCGTTTTGTGCCAAAATATGTTTGGCTGGCTGGCATGTAAAATATTTGGCACTTGGCACACAAAATGGCTTGTCATTTGGGCGAAATGAGTTGGAAGTTTCACGTAAAGGAAACGAAAATTTCATTTTTGTTTTTCCCTGCAGCCACCAACTCTGGTGTTCTTTCCTTGAAAAATATGTTTTATTTTTTTACGTTCACTGTTGGTTTTTTCTCCCGTAACTGGGCGCGACATATTTTGGCCCCGGCTTCTGTTGTTGTTTCATTTTCGTTTTCATAAATTTTTCATTTTGTTTGACAATGTTTTGCGCCTTCGACATGTGTTTGCAATTTGCATGACGGTGTAGGGGGTAGATGTGTGTGTGTGTGGCAAAAATTGGAACGAACAAGCACCGTGTCTGTGTGCGAGGGGGATACCTTTTTGGATACAATGTTTGCTGATTGATACTCTGTGGTGGCGAAGTATTTGCGTTGTGTGATTAAAGCTACCTGATTTTAGAAGTTGGCAGAGCATAATTTTGCTAACATTGAGGATTTGATTAATAACAAAATTGAGTTTCCGTTTGATTTTGAGGGAGTTTAATTTACAAAAACTTTAATTTTATTGTGCTTGCATTTTTTATATGCATATTTTATAAAATTTACAACAAAATTAGTTTGTAGCATTATTTATATTAATAAGTAATTCATAAAATAATAAGTAAGGCTTTAAGGGGGAGACCTGAATTATAAATAATTAATAAATATTATAAAAAAAAATACTCAGGCAAGGGGATATATTTTTTAACACATCGTTGAACTTCTTTACAAATATTATATTACTTTCTGACACTTAATTTTAATTTTTTCTTAAAGTTTAAGTTGAAATTAAACCCTTTTATAAAGCACAAATTTATATTTAATTTCCCTTTCCTATCTCTCTAATAAAGACATCTCTTTTAAGGATCTTGTCTGAGAGTATTTTATTGTCGCACTGACCCCTCGTGCGGCCCATCCATTTCCATATTGACATCCCTCCTGTGTGAGTGTGTGTGAAATATTGAAAACGTAATAGTGGGCGTGAATGCCGGGTAGCACTTTGGGTTTTTCATTATTTTCATAGATTTATTGCGAAAGTTTTGTGATTACTTTCCTTTTTTCCCTGCCGCCGCTGCCGCTGCCTCTTTTTGCTGTTTTTCATTTTTATTTCTATTTATTTTTTTTATTCGCTGTGCCGTTGATGGGAGCAGACCCAATTGCTGATTGACTTGGCCGCAGCTGTAAATGTAAGAAACGGTAAATGGAAAATGGAAAAGCCTGAGGCGTGGTGGGAACTATTTACGCGCGGCTCCTAAGATGGCGTAGTTACGTTAGCTGGAAAGCAATTAAAAACTAATTACAGTGGCAAAAATGCGCAAAGGCATTTAATAAAAATTTAAAACTTAATTCAGTAAATGCCAGGGAAACAAAAGCAATGCCGCCCCGGTGGGGGTGACAACGCGGATAATTAGAGCAAAAGGCAAGCAAAGAAAGGCAGGTGGGAACATTCAGGTGGTAGGTGACACAGACAGAGACAGATAGCGAGACAGAGAGCGGGAGGGAAAGAGGAGAAGGAGCCGCCACGCCACGCACACCTGACTTTGTTCTATCCGGGCAACGTGGCGTATGAGCAATTAGTAGTTAATTGTAAAGTTACCCCAAGTGAGGGGGGAAAATCGGAAGGAAGGAGCAGCATCAGCAGCAGCAGCAGCAGCATGCAGTCGTGACATTGACGTCGACGATGAGGGAGCGCCGTAAACGAGGGGGATAATTAAGTAGCAATTTTTGCCACTGCAGGAGAATTTTTAGCAGCCACGGCGAACGTGTGTTTGATAAATTATCGCGTGTAATTAGCGTATCAATAGCGATAAAACAAAAGCCCCGCCACGTCGTCCTCTGCTAAGCCAGGCTAAAAATAATAAAGGAGTACGGAGCAGCAGCCTGTCTTTGATCTGGGGAATGTCAATTAAATATTAACCTAATAACTCAAACGTAACATCAGGCAGAAGAGGGATTAGGTCGCAGGAGACAGACCAGGCAATGCTCTCCGACTAATTGAAATTGAAAGCCCGACTAAAGGCGGCTAAACTCGGTTGGCAGGATAACTAAGCAAGGCGATTAGAAGAGCAACTAACCGAGAAATGAACAATGGCCAATGGGTAAGCCAAATAAAAATCAAACACGCAAGATACAGAGTCCTCGCAGGCCCTGGATATCGGGCAAGCACTTATGTAAGCAAACCGAAGCGGAGGAGCCAGGGAAGCATTGACAAAAATCAAACAATAAAAGCGGCGTTCAATAAAAACAAAAACAGAGGGAAAAACCCTATGGAAAAAGGGCAACCATGATGATAAGAAGGAGCAGAAGAAAAACGGGTAAACCAAGGCAGGATAAAAAACAAAAGCAAGATGGAAAGTCCCTTTTCCTGTCCGCTCTCTCTCTCTCTCTCTGTGGGACAAAATGAAGTGGCAACAAAAACAGAATTGCGGCGGAAAAAAATGGCAGGAATCTGCTGGCTAATGCTAAGGACATAGGAAAATGAAATTTAAGCCAAGTGGAATTGCCGAGAGTAATGCGAAAGGATATCAAGTGTGAAAAGCGCTTGACTCAATAAGCACTCAATGCCAGGACTCATTTCCGGCAGAGCTTGAGCGCTTTCCCACCCAGCATCCTTTGAGCTGAGAGAGCGAGGAGAGCCAGGAAAGAGCTTTTTGCAGGGAGAGCAGGACATTCGAGAGGAGAGCCAGTGAGAGACTGCCTCTCTCCTGCTCTTAGAAACCTTTTGTTTACTGGCTAATGCTCTTAAGGTTTTACGGATACTTAAGTGATTCGAAATCTTGTTACAAAAATGACACACAGAGCAGCCAATGCAGCTTAATTATTAATTCTCAAGCCATTCCGCATTCCGGATATATATTCCCAGCAGACCCCGAAGATATTTGTCTGCAATTTAAATCCATCCTGGACCAACTCAATTAGGTTCAGTTGCCCCATTCATTTGGGCAATTCCATATTTGCATAGTTTCCACTCGATTTACAAGTTGTGAAAACACACAAACAACCCAGTGAAATCACTTCGAATGGCCTGCAGTGTAATAAGTTTTCCGATAACAGTGTGGAAAATGGATTTATCTGGGGACGCACACGGCTAATGCAATTAGTTCCTTCACCCTTTTGCCAGGATGCTGCCGGGATGGATGATGGATCGGGGCCAATGGCTGACTGGCTGCTGAGTAGCTTATGTGTCGTTGCTCAACTAAGCCGTTTTAATTTTTGCGCCTCGTAGTCCTTTGAACTCTGACACACACACACACACACACAGGGACAGACAGGGGGCACACACAGACAGCTATCCATGTCAAACAGCTGCAGCGGCGCCTAAAAGAATGCTTTGTTTGTCTTTCATTATGTGGGCGCAAAGGGGGGCGTGGCCCTGCCTTTGTTTCTGCCTCAATTTCCAGCACTGAATAAATTACATTTTTGCTGGTCTTGTAATTCGCATTCGCATGTGTCATTGACGCCTTCATTCCCACCTCAAGGTCCATGACATTTGACATTTGACCAGCCTGGGAAATGTCATTCATTCCCTCACTTCTTCATTCAGTTATCAATATTCAATTACAATTAAAACAAGAATGGGAATGTTAGGCCTCAGCTAATTTAAATGCAATATTTGAAAGCTCATTTTCACGAGAGTCCTGACTTGTAAGCTGTTATTGTAATTATCTTCGGGGACTTTGATCTTAGATGTTGGAGATTAACTTGTATTTAAGGCACTTTGCATAATTTAAACTGCTTTAAGTTTGTATTTATCAATATTTAATAATGTTTAATATATTTGAATGAGAATTATATGATTGCAGCTCTTAGTATTAACTCTTCTTTAAGTTCTTAATATCTGTAGTTTATTTAAAGTACTTAGGAACAATATATATATTTTTGCAAAATTGTTTCCTATATATTCCTTGCGTTCGAACTTTCCTTTATCGATTTCCAGAGTGTCAGAGTTCGCACTTAATGAAATCATTTAACGCTGCAAAAACACAACACGCAATATCAAGCATACGCCATGTGCCAAAATTCATTGACTTCTGGCCAAAATGAAAATGTTTAGTCAAGTGTTGCCTGACCTCCGCCGCACCCCCGCTCACCCAAACACACATATGGTACATGCTCAACGGAGCAGCAGGAACAACAACGAGCATTTTTCCCAGGAGGCAGCAGGCAGCAGCCAGCGGCAGCAGCAGCTATTTTTAAAGCTTGGCCCCCAGGACTCATGGAAATTTCATTTGCCTGCTCAGGTTCCTGTCAGACAGACCGGACCGGACCGAACCCGGCCGGCCTAACTGCGGTAATTACTCACACTTGACCCGAAGGGTTTCTGGCCAAGTAGAATCAACTCAGCTGGCTCAGCTGGCTGCAGATAAATTGAGAATTTTCGCAGAGTACAGTGTAGAAGCCAAAAATTCCCGGTTAAGTGGGTCATGTAAGAACGCACAGGGAAATTAATTAATTTTGTAATTAAAAATGGAAGATTTAATTACAAGAAAAATAACAAATACGATTTTAAACTTAAGAAAATTCAGAAGCTGTAGATTCTACAACATTTTATATTTATCCTTGCTCAAAAAAAAACCTATTAAAGAAGGTAATTAAGCTATATTTCCATAGAAATCGAAGTGAGACCGTTATGAATAGTGTTTATAGCCTTAATAAATACTTAAATTCTTGATAATTTATCTATAAACTCCTTATATATTCTACAGTGCAGCTGGAGTTGCAATTGATGATGTCCTGCTGCTGCTGCTGCTAGTGCTACTAAATAGCTTTTGCAATTTCGCAATGAAAATGTTGTGCCTTGTTACTCCGGATTTATGTGGGATCGAGTTGATTAGATTAAAGGTGTGGCTCGTTCTCATTCCAAAACTGATTAAGTGCCGAAATTCTTTTCTTTCTTCTGACCAATATAAAACCTGAGCCAGGTTATTAAGTAAATGTGTGGCACAACTTCGACTTGGCATAAATTCACTTGTTATAGTTCAGTAAACCGGCACACACACACGAGCATTCGAATAAACAATACTTTATTTACAATGTAATGGCATATAAAATGGCTGCCGTTGCCATTTTCTTGGGCGCCTCCCTTGTTGTATTTGTATTTGTGCCAGAGTGTCCGCTTTTTCGGTTGTTCGGTTTATTTGCCAGCGGTCAGTTGCTTAATTTCTACGCTTTTATTTGCTGCAGTGCTGGGTGTACGAGTGTGTGTGAGGTGGGCGTGGCTCTCCTGCCCCTCGATTCATTTCTCTCGCTCGACGCTGTGTCTTGCCCTTCTTATTTATTTTCGTAATAACAATAAATTACATTTTTCTTCGGTTTTCTTCTGCCGGCCCCCTCGGCGTGCGTGTGTGGTTGTGTGCTCATTTGCTAAGTTGTTTTATGTGGCTGTCGCTTGTTTGTGGCTTTTTGACATTATTTGGATTAAGAAAATAAATCCTGGCCATGGCTGGAAAGCAATTTTAATATTTTTACTCGCCACCCCACAGCAGCAGCAGCAGTTCCAGTAAACTTTGATTTTTCGTTTTATTTTATTTCATTTTTTCTTTTTCCTGACCAAAGTTTTAATCTATGGAATGGCTTAAATCAAATTTCGGCTTACTGGTAGAGAAAGTTTTGGGCAACCTGAGCTTGTCATTTCAGCAGGAATACAATTAAACAAGGTAAAAATAAATTCCTGCTCGACTGGTAGAATTATTTATTCTCTGGTGAAAAAGAATTCAAAATAAACTTTGGGCTAAAGAGTAAATCGCATTTTTTATAAATATTTTATAATGTTTACAAGTATTTCAATTGTGGTAAATGTAAAGGAAATAAATTAAATATTTTTTTCGGGGAAGCTTACAAAAGAATTTTCTTTAGAGTTACACAAAATAGTACAATATAATATTAGCACTCTTGTTAGTTATGTTTACTATGTATATAGAAATCAATATTTTTGTTAAACAAAAATGTTCAAACTGCATTTCTCCCAGCTGCATAAATTCCGCTTTTTAACGCGTTTTGTTTGTTTAAAAAAATTAAAAGAGTGAAGAAGGCACCTAACACGTAAAAATATTTGACATGACTGCTGTGTGTGTCCTGTTGCCAGAAAGACACATAAACAAGGACGAGAGCCAGAAATACAGAGAGAGCAAGAGCTGAACAGAACAATAAACCAGGACGGCAGCGAAAATAAAACTGTTGCCTGATCCAACTTTTTGCGCGCGCGACATTTCTGTCGTATTGAGGACTCCGCCGAGTGCGATGGCGAACACATAAACAAGCAGGTACACACACACAAAGATATACATAAAAAGCACACCATCACTCAGACAATCGTTAAATGGCATGCATTAGGCTTAGTTGGAATTTTCGAAACGTTATGGCGTCGAAGCCGAAGCTTATTTTCTTGAGTCCTTTTCTTTTAGATGTCTTTTGTGCATCATCAACAGTGGAATGTCTCGACTTAAACCCAAGAAGGATTTTTGCTTACTAACATAAAATAAGATGGTATTTTTCTTTACTTAAAAAAAATATAAATAGATGAAATTATGTTACTTGCCTTATTTTTTTATTATAATAATAATAATAGCATATTATTCAATATTTTCAAGTATATATAAAATTAAAAAAACATTTAATGTAGTTCGCTTGGAGGTCCGACTGTATTCCTCCTTCTGTCCTTAGCCTCATAAACTGTTGCCTAGTTTTGGGCGCGCTGCCCTGGCTAAATGGCAGAGCTTAGGCTAATTGCACTCGGCTTTAATGCAGTTTTGAATGCTACTGCTGCTGCACTGCCAGCGGCAGACACACTATAATTTGGTTAATTTTCCAACAGCTTGGCTGGCATTTCGCACTAAAGTTTTAATTAAGAGCCGCGGCGAGGAGCACGTGCAGGATTCCACATTTTCATCTTTCGCCCTCTCACCTCCACAGCCCACATTCACATCAACATATTCATTTCCATTTCTTTTCATTTCTTTCTTTGCATTTTCTGTGGCAGACACGCACTCACGGCTCTCGGCCTGGCGTCCATTCATTCACTCATTCAAAAATGCTAAACAATCCAAAAAATGTGTGTAACTATTCCCGCTCTTTCAGCCGGCTCTAGGTGGCTGCCATCCATTTCCCAGCTAAATTTGTTGCGCTTTTGTGTGTTTTTTTTTTATGCCATAATAATTTAAAAAGCTTCTGGCGGCTGACTTTAAAATGGCTGCGGCTGTGGCTGCCATGTTTTATGTTTATTAGCCCCCGTCTAATTGAAAGGTCTAATGCGGGGAGTTCGAGTTTATGAAAAAGCATCAAATCCGCTTCTCCGCCTCATTAGGAGTCGCTGGTTCAAAGGCCTTCGAATTGCCGCGGGTCCAGCAGTCCTTCGAGCTCGAATTTCCCCACCAGCTGCCGGATGGAGTCCTGTATGTCGGGGTTGAGGTACAGCCGCCTCTTCATATCCATTCCCCGGGGCTGATCCGAGAGCAGGGCCCCGAAATCGGCATCCGTTTCATCGGTGTTCAGGAGCACTGGCTGCAGGAGCAGGCTACAGTGAACAGCTAGTGGGAAATATAGAAATTGGCATTACAAAATATTATCTTTTCTTAGAATACCCACCGTAGAAACGTTTCTGCTCCGATTCCAAATGAAACTGCTTGCGGCTGGGCAACCTTTGACCCTTGAAGCCCAGCCTCCCCAGCTCCTGGACAAATACCTCGTGGTAGACACACCGCATCTTAATTTGGAGCCCACTCCGCACCAACTCCACAGCGGAGGTGTTGAGCAGATGATGGATGTCCAGCGTGGGCGAGCCCCAGAAGGCGTACTGGAAGTCAATCAGGAGCACATCGCACGGCACGCCCGCCTCGTATTTGAACATCATGTTGTTTGTCCACAAGTCGCCGTGGGTCAGGACACTAATGTGACCGACCTCGGGCTGGAAACAGCGCAGTCCCAGGCCCATATAGTGCGGTGCCAGTTCATCCAATCGCTGGGCGTGACTCTCGTGACCCGGCTGAGTTCTTAGGTAATTGGCGCAGGACTTTAAGCAGCCCAGGAAATAGCAGCTATAGCTTTCCGTTTAGCGATTAAAGAAACCGCGATCGTACTTCGTTAAAGTTTCCTTTAGTTTCTCATTTAGAACGGCGGAAGCAGCCTGCATTTTAGCCAATTTTCTCAGCACCAGGATCACATGCTGCTCATCTAATTTTTGGAGTCGAGGAGCCATTACATATCCCCTATGGTTCAAGTCCTCCATCAGGAGTGCTCCTCGCTGCCGATCGATGTGCAGGACTATGGGGCAGAGCTGTTCGCCTGCCAATTTCTGGAGTTGGGGCAATACTTGCTCGTAAATTTCTAGTTCCCGATTGTAGGTATCGTAGGGTGCTTTCCTTTCCCTGGTCTCCGGATCTTCATCCTCTAGCGCGGTCTTGGCTATCAGATACTCAACTCTATTGTCCAGATCAAAGGTGTACCGGACACATATACGTGTCAGAATGGCGCCATAGTTTTCGCCCTTTCCCAGGGCAGCCTTTAGCACCAACGATTCTATTTTAAGCTTCGATTTCTGGTAATGCTGACGCAGTGCACTCTCCAGATAATTCAGAGTTAGCCATTCAGGTGCCACGGTTGCCATTTTTGAACTAAATTGAAACTTTTCCACCTGAGCTGAGGCTGCCTTTTGATAAGGTGAAAGATGAGGCACAAAGTTTACAACTAGCAGTGCTCTGAATTATAAGTTGTTATCACAGCGGCGCCATCTGTTTTAAGTTTAATGTTTGTTTTTAACGAGATAAGAAAAATACTTGCACATTTGTACATATAAATAAAAATATTGTTTGCTTTACTGAAATCGAAATTGTAATAGCTAACACTTGCTTGAACAAACGGAGAAGCTTACAGAACTAAATTGAAACTACTGTTTACGAATAACAAAGAAATGAATCTGTATTCTGCTGATATTTTAAAGATTTCAGTTAAGGTTTAACAAAGAAAAATATTAGATTTATTTGTATTTTTTAAAAATTATCAAGATGAAAAATATAAGAAACTGCGAACGATTATAAGTCCGATGTGAGCTAGCAAGAGAAGCAAACTAAAGTGGGATTTTGAAGAGAACAAAGAACTGACTATAGCTTTTACTGATACCTCTCGAAGTTCTCACTAGGGGCCGCCAGAATTTGATTAAAAATACAGCATACCCTTTGGCTTTAAGAAAAATCAGTTAAACCGCGATCGTAGCTTTAGGCTTTCAGATTTAGTTTTTATAAATGTCTCAAAAGGTATTATTTTCTTAAAAAACTAAAACGACTTCCAGATTTCGAACACTAAAAATAATATATTCAAGTTTAAGGTCTAAACCAACTAAAATCAAGGTAATTGAGATGGTTTTTGATCAACTTTATTGCCTTTTACAATACATAAACATATATACAGAGTATAATCGGGCTAATGTCACCCAGCTCGGTCACAGCAGCTCGGTTAATCTTATGCAAATGCCCTGCTGCCCATCTCACTCGGTTGGCCTGGTCACTTCCAGTTCGCTGGCTACCAGTGTCACAGTCCGGGGCTTAGGCACCTCCGGCTCCGGTTCATGCTGCCCCAGCCCCCATACCAATGCCGGATGCGATTCCGGCTTCGATTCCGGCTCCGACTCCGACTCCGGGGGCTGCTGACTGCAACTGCTTGATATTCGGGCCTGCCTGCTGGCGGCGCACTGATATACATAGTTGGCCAGCATCACCGCTGGAGGAGGTGGCACTGGAACAATCTCGATTGGAGTAGTTGCTGTTCTGGCTGCTGCCCCTGCACTTGCATCCTCGGAGGGCAGTAATGACGGTGGATTGCAGCTCGTTATGCCGCCGGCGGGGGTCCTCGGCTGCCACATGTGGCCAGTGCCCCGCAGGCAACTGGCCTCGATCGCTGCAACTACTCGGCTTTGGATTCGGGATAAGTTGGAGGCTTCAGAACGCACTTACCGAAGGAGAGGCCGAGTAGGCAGCAAATAAGAAATTTCCAGTTCATATTTCCCATTGTTGCTCGCTCGTTATCTGGCACTGTTTTGGGTTTTCCAGCTCGAAGTTGAGATAGTTGTGGCAAGGGCTACTCAGAGCACACAACAAAAAATTAAATAATTGCCTTCTGCCACTTTAGATCAATGATTTCTTTTTTTAAAGTTATTTATTTCTAATCTATTTATTAGCCAAAGATGTAATTTTCTCCCAAGAACTATTAGATAGTCAATCATACTAAAAAAAATCGCTCGCTTGTCTGTGTATTGCTTTTAAAAGTTTGTTAGCCAAACTTTCGACACTTGTTCTTGTTGATGTTTTTATCTGCTGAAGCCGCTGCCTCTGCTTCGGCTGCAGCAGCCAAAATCCATTCAAATTGACGCATTGACAATTGTTTTACCAATTTCATCTCGCTTGTTGTTCGACAGTTGGCCAAAAAGTTTTCGCTCTCCTCCCCTCCCCTCCAGTGGCAGCGTTTTGACAACTGCCAAAGCTGTTGTTGGTTGCCACTGCGCGTTGCTGCATTTGTTGCAGCTTAAAGTTGCCGGGGTTTCTTGCTCGGCTTTCTTCTTATTTTTAGAGCTCCCCTTCCCACCCCATCTTTGCATAGCCAGAACGCTAGTTTATCAAAACATTTTCAACTTGGAGTGCGGCTGCAAAAACAAAGGCACCCAAGACATCATCGATTTTCTCGAGTGGAATGTTCCTCGCAGGAGCAGGAGCGGCGGCGGGGCTGTGGCAACAAGGAAAACAACTCAATCTCAATGCATGGCACTTAAGCAGCTGAAGGAGCAGGAGCAACAGTGGCAGCCACTTGGTTGCAAGGTGCGGAAACTTCAACGACAGCAGAATGCAATTTCTTCGGAGCGGATGCTGGATGCTGGGATGCCGAAGGTTTCACGGCTTCAGGGCGGGTCTAGAAATGGAGTACACCCAAAGAAATGTGGTTGTTCTAGACAAATCATAAGTGATTGGAAAAGGGAAGGCTTTGTGGCATTTCACCTTTAAAATGCATCAAGAGATACAATTTAATTTGGCTAATTAAGCTGCAAAATTATTCTGTTTAATTTATCTTAGCTTTATCATTAAATTTCTTGAATTCCTTAACAAATCAATTGGTTGTGGTGCATCTCTAGTTGGGTTAAAGTGCTGCCAGTATTTGTGCAATCATTCAGAACCAGTTGAACAACGATTCATTTAGGTATCCATAACCCATTCTGAGGAGGGCCCACTTGCAAATCGCTGCGCCTTGTTAATTCATTGAAAAAGGAACTCATGCCAGAAACTTTGCTCATTATAATTACAAAGAGGCACTGCAGCCGGCAGCTGACTTAATGCCATAGATAGGTGCATATATAGCAGGAAGCTAAGCGATCGAGGGGTATTTTATTAACTGATTTGCCAGAAAAAAATTATATATCTTATGTTCTTAAAATCTGAAGCGATATTCAATGATTAATTAATATAAACTTTGTTCAAACTAAACTTAAACACATCTTAGAAGACATCAATTTATTTTGAAAGAAAAAAATATTATTGGCTTTAACTTGAGGTTATTACAATTGAATTTTATGAATTAAAATTTTAATTTTAATCATGTAAAACAAGGAAATTCAATTCTAAATATAAATATAATTAAAGGTTGCATCTATTATATATAGTTCCCTTTTTAAAAAGTTTACTGAGTGAGTTTACTGAACTTCTCTGGCAACCCTCCTGTGCCATCTCGCCCTGAAGCTATGGCACCTCGCAGATGAAAGAGGAGGAGAAGCAGGAGAAGCAGGAGGAGCAGCAGCAGGAGGAGGCATGAACCCTATCCCCGGCAAAATGGCGGCACACGGAAGCGGGCTAGGCAAACGCTTGGCACGTGCATTTCATTTGATAAATGTTGTCGTTGTCGCCGTCGCCTTTGCCTGATTATGCAGCGCAGCCAGCTAGGTGTGCTCCTGCGCCCTGTTTCTGCCTCCAGGCAACCTCTAACCCCTCGAAGGTCCACTGCCCAACATCCCGGGAGCGACTTGCTTCCGCCGTAGATGCCAAAAACTTGCCTCGACTTCCGTTATGCCCGGCTAGGGTATATCTTTTTATTGCACACGCGCGTGAAAATAAACCGCAGAAGGCAGAAGGCACAGAAGGAGGAAGAGCGCCCGTCCTTTGTATGCGGCATCAGGTTTCGCCTTTCTGTGTAAAATTTACACTGACATGAGCTAACTAGTCCTGTATGCCCGGGTACCTTTGTGTGTGAGTGTGTGCCTAGGTACCCTGGTGTATCTGTGTATCTTTGGATGCGGCACGTTGCCGTTGTAACTTGCAACTTAAATGCGCACGTGATGCGCTGCCTGCGTTTGCTTTATTGCGTGAGCAGCTCGAAAATTAACAAAGTTTTTTCCCCAGTTTCCTCGGTGTTCCATCTTTTCTTTCTCACCTGGAGCACAGGAAAAAATACTAGAGTTTGTACTGAAAATCAAAGCAGGAGCGAAGTTTTAGTTTAAATATTTTTACGGCACTTTAAATAAAATATTTATTAATAAGTGAGGCTTTAAGCTTAAACATTTATTTCCCAGAAGGTTTATTAGTATAAAAATATTATTTTCAGTGTCACCGACAATATGAATGAAGATGCCAGCGCGACAAGTGCGAATGAGCACGACCTGGCATAATATCACGCATACGGCACGTTGTCGCTGCGAATTTTTGATAGCTACTGCAATCAGCTAAGTGAACGACGGCAATCAGCCCAACGGCATAACAACAGCGCGGAAAATGATTAAACGGAAGGGAAAGCTGGCATCCTCGACTCTTCCAACTTTTTTCCGAATGACATTCGCTGCTGCATTCGAACGAATTATAATCAGGTTGGCGCGCTGGCAGAAATTGAAAGTCAACACACACACACACACCGTGGAAAGCGGGAGGATATCGAAATCGAATCACAGCATCGTCAAATGCATTTAGAGCTATTTGCATTGCTTGGCATTCCTTCTGCTCGCTGATTCCTGCTCCTTGATTCCATCCGATTCACATTCAGATTCAGATTCAGCGGCAGCGGCATATCCCAGAATCAGATTCAAATTCAGATGCAAAAGCTGTGAGCGCGCGCCTCGGCATGTGTCTCTGGATATTTTCTTTTTTTTTGCGCTCTCGGCTTCTTTTCCCGCTGGGCTGCATTGCAAATTGATTTTCATTGCCCGGGGGACATGCATTTGACTCGTTGACAGACACTCGGCTCGAAGTTTATACTAGTTTCTTGGTTACGAGAGCTCGAGAATGTCAAAAAATTAAATAAGAAAACTTTGTAATGGAAAATACAACTTTTAGACATGTTTTTTAATTTACTATATTCAAGAAATGAAAGAAATTTGGGCTGAGCATTGAAAGCAATTTTTATAGCCCTTAGGTATGTATTATTTATTTCAAACTAAAATATGTACAATTTATTAATCAAATGAAAGTAAATTAAAATGGCTTAATTAACCATTTTTTTATTACGAATTCCCACAGACAAAGCAAACTGATTTGTTTTTGGATCAGTTTCCTTTTGATTCTCCCTTATTAAGTACGAATTTATTAAGTATAAACATTATTTTAATGCATTCACTTTTTTTCAAGCGAAATCCTTTGTTTCTTTTTTAGTTATATTCAAATATAATTCACAGATTGAGCTGGCCTTTTGTTAATCAACCAAATGACATTCATTTTTAAGCTTAACATATTTAATGAATGAGAATAAACAAAAGTAAGTGGCAGAGTAGGATTTCGACCAATGGCCTGTCCTGCATTAATAATGAATGTAATAAAAAGGATAATACGATTGCAGCTGATTATGCAAATATATACGAGTATATATGAAAGCGCAGAAGAATTTACTTGCAAAAAAAAAGCAGGAAATTGTAATTCGAAGCTGAATTCATTGTTGTGCCATTGTGTTAATTATTGACAATAATTACGCATTAATGCGCAACAAATGTATAAATAATTGCTGGGACAATTGTTTGTGCATCGAATATTGCGTATTCGACATGTGTGCCAGCGGCATATGTTCCCAATTTCGATTTCCACCCAATTTCATCACTTTATTCCAAACTGTTTGCATAACTAAATGGTTGAAGAGAAATTTGATCAATGTTTCCAAACTTGGTATATTTTTCAGTCTTTAGTTTCTTGTTATTTTTCCCAAAGCAATACAAAGTTGGCCAGGAAGAGCTGAGCTGATATCAGAGCTGCCAGCAGAGTCAGTATATATACTGGGAAAAAAAGCTTGCAGAAACTTCTGCTTCTTTCTTCGGCTTTTAATTGAACATTTTTAATTTATGCACAATAAAAACTGATTTACCGCAAGCTACCCGTTCAGCTAGAAAAAGTTCAACTTTAACTTTTTATGACTGACCCAAGCTGAAAAAAATACAACGGGGGCGACGGCGGAGCAAAAAAAAAAGAATATGATGAGCCATAAAAGCGACCAAGGTGTGTGCCTTTCGTGCGGGTCTATTTCTGTGAAAGCTAAACTAAAGTTTTGGTAGAGCGAGCAACTTTTGGTTTTTAGTGCCGGCAGCTTGGTCTATTTTACAGCATTTAAGTGGCCATGAATTTCCTGGTCAGTGAGCACTGCCTGCCTGCCAGGAAAACGAGCACGTGGCTCCATAAAGGCAACAGGACCTTACTACACCGCAAACAAAAACATTTATCCTCATATCTTCAATATATTAATATTTATTTCCAGCCACAACCAGCTTTCTTCGAAATAGAGCTATCTCTTTCAAATAAATGGAATATTTGACACTAATTTATTGTTATATAATTTGCAATTGAATTAAGAAAAAACTTCACAAAAGATAGTAAAACTTCTATAATTTTTCATTCCCTAAATATTTTACAAATACATAATCAATAAGTTTCTAAGCATTTTTTTTCGCCCTGAACCCAAAAATAAAATGGGGCCACCACCTGCTATTTCATCCAGGTAGGTGCCCTTGTTTTAGTTGCGGTCAGCTTCTCGGTTTCCCAGGACTCTCAATTGGTTTTGGTTTTAGTATTGCTATGGCAGCCGAGACACGTGTGCCCCGAAATTGTTTTGAGTCAGTTAGCGCGGAAACGTGCCACCAATAAATTGATCAAAAAGAAGAAATTCTTCAACTGAAAGTATTGAGTTCATGTTTTGATTTTAAGTGCAGGGAGAAGCAGAAAATTATGTTTCTTTTATTGGTTCTTGAGTGATTTCAGTCAAAGACATTTAGTTTCTAAAACACTTTTAAGTTAATTATATAATAAGTATTTTATAAATATAGTAAAGTCCCAGTATTTTAATCAAAAGATAATACTGCATGAAAAGGTTTAATAAAATATTAAAAACGGGGAACTTATAACTAGTGGAAGGAGTTCTCCGTATTTACAAAACCTCTAGTTATTCTTTCATTTATGTGTGACAAAAAAAAAAAAGGCCTCCTGTCTGCTTTATTAAGCCTTTCCCTGACACAAGTGGTACGTTCTGGCAAACCATATTCAGACTCCTTATTGGACCAGAACTAGTAAGTGGAATGGAAAGCCCGAATAAAAAAAAATATGGATTGAAATCAAATACAATTATGTCCCAGCTGTGCCGGTGCAAGTGTTCCAATTTTTCATTCGTTACTCTAAGAAATATAAGTCAAGCTTAAAGTTTTAAATACGACTATTAAACACACTCATTCTATGTTAAATTATATTTTTAATATTTTATATTATATATTATTATCTATCTTAAATAAAGAAATATGATTCTTGGATAAGTAAAAATCCAGTTTAATTTACTTGAATAGATTTATATGTTCTTGTCTTGTTATTAGAAAAAGCTATTAGGGTTCTAGTTTAATCGAAATCATTTTAAATAAATAAATATTTTATCCAAGGGCAAGCACCAATTCATAACTTCTCAATCCAGAAACTTTCGTATTTTAACAGTTCCTTTTACACTCATCACCCCAGATCTGGGTTATCCCTCAGGCACCGCAGATCTGCAGGGTATAAAAATGTGGCACAACGATGCATCACCCTGTCAGAGGTGGGAGGTTGTGGCATTTTGCATTGCATTGTTGGGCTGACAACTGCAATGAAATGACGAAGATGTATAGTTGCAAAGGAAGAGGGGTGGCCACGGAAAGAAAGTGGGTTTGTGCTGCTGAGCTGGAGCAGCAGGTGGAGCTAGAGGAGGGCTTCTGTTGTTTTTGTCGCAGTGACAACAAGCTGGGAAAGGATCCTGAGCGACAGGCAGGAACAGCTAGTGAAACAGACGACACTCAACTCGGTCTAGATCCTGGGTGTGTGTCCTGGCCATCTGCATGCAGCTTGTTTGGGATTTTCGCATTTGCCACATACAGTTGGCACACACACGTTGCACCGCCTGACATTGATGTGACATGCAACACATTAGTCTAATGAAATTTTTTCCCGCTTTTCCCGTTTTTCCGCTTGAAGCTGACAGCGGAAAAGGGTTTGGGTTCCACCTGGCTATTAACACCAGAATGAGCCCGGACAGCCGTGGCTGCTTACCATTTTTCCATCTCATAAACGTTTTAGTGGCGAGTTGGAACAATTTCTCGATAGCCTGGGACACCGGAATTGGCCCACAACTCACTGTTTTAATTATATTCGCCTCTCTTCGCCTGTCTTCAGGGGCGCGCATGGCTCATTAAAATGTGCTGCCTACTTTCAGGGCGGCCCACGAAAGACATTCAAGTTTAATTGCGGCCATAAATACATTCGATGCTCTTCTGTGCGGTGTATTAGCTTTTCCCAGAAAAGACTATAATAATCATACTGTTACAAAGGTACAACATACATATTAATATTTTCTTTTAAAAATACACTGACATTTATAGGTTAATATTTTAACCTAAACTGTTATTAATAATAAATTACTTGTATTCTATTCCATTTCCTTTTAACAAACCTCTCTAAATTGTTTAAAAATCTATATATAATATATATAATTATTTTTTCTCGCCTTTAAAGTGTATATCAGCTTCCTTAGTACCCCTAATAATCTTCGATTCCATTTTGGCTCAAGTTTGTCCACGTGCCGACAGCTGGTAAGCTTACCTGGGCCACCTTTTTCGCCTCTCGCAAGAATTAATTCTGTTTTGTTGTATTTTTTTAATGGCTCTGTAATTAAAATGCGGACAGGCCGAGTCGCGGAGCTAGCTAAGACGCAGAAAGGTAGCAGAATCCTGAGAGTGCAAAACGAAGCCACTGCAGAAATGTCTACCAAATATCAAAGACAATTTTAGGCTTCAAGTGGCAAAGAGGACAAGAGCCCTGATTGACTTACTGTCGCAAGGTCGGGCTGACAAGCTGGCTGACTGGCGGACTGACTGACTGACTGACTGATGAACTGCAGTTGAGCTGGGAGTTCCCCTCATCTTAGGTTCGAAATTCGTTGAGCTTACTTTTTCCGGTGGAGGCTCAAACTTCAGACCATGTTGTAAGGTTCTCCCTGCCTAAGCGACACTGGGAATAAGGAAATTGATCTTACATTTTAAAAACTAATTATTTATGTCTTATATTTATTTAATAATTTAAATATTATTTACTGAGTAAATGTATTCAAAAGGATTAAGCTTTGAACTTTTATTATTATATATATAAACTACCTTGTTAGTAAACATGATTTGTATAAATAGATTCAATAAAATTATATAGAACAAATATATGTTATTAATTGTTTTATATGTTTATATTATTATAAAATATTTTAGGTAACTTTTTTATTCACTTTACGACTTATATTATATTTTTTTTTAAATAAATTCCTTTAAAATATTTGCAAATATAAAGAATAATAGGTAAGCAGCTCTCTTGGTCTCTACACTTCAGATATGATTTTTTCTCAGTGCAAGTTGCTATTGTCAATAGCTGGAGTAGCTCCAGAGCTGGGCCCGGGGCAATTTGGAAAAGTGGAACATCCCTACCTGATGATTCTACGCCATGATGATGCCACTGCCTCCTCCAGTCATTGCCATAAATCAACTCAAGTGCCTACGCCCCAGCTGATTTATTTTGCCCTGGCAACTCGTCAGATTGTTCCCGGAAAGGGCCGCTCCTGGGGTCAGGAGGGGTTGTTGCGGGGTTGAGGGGGGAGGCATTTTTGCCTAAAATATTTAACCGGCACTTGTGCACAACAATTCCAAGTTTCCCCCTCTCGACTGTATCTCCCTGCCCTCCTTGGCCTTGCCTCTTCGTTTTTGGTTCTTTTATTAAATTCTCAAGTGGCATTCGAAGTCGAATTTTCTTTTGCCTTTTGCCCGTTTTCCTCTTGCTATTTTCACAAGAAGAAAATTTCATTGTCAATTTCCGTATAATGCACAATAATAATACAACAACGGTCGGTAGCTGGGAAAAGAAACAACAACCATTTGCGGCTAGTGATTACCTTAGACATTTTGTGGCTCGCAAATTGCGCTGTGCTCCCCACTGCCGCATCGCCCAAGGGGATGCGACCTCGAACCCCGACCCCGGGACCCTTGGCCCCCCAAACTCTGATTGTTGTTACTGGCGCAGTTAGGTGTTCTTCTTTGTTTTTGGCCCCATAACCGCAGCCGACGTGCCCCAAAAGAGATCAACATCAGCAGGAGAATAGCAAATTTAATTTTTAATTTCGCTGCGCATAATATAAAAAAGTTACCCATGTTTTCGGTGTCGGTCTGTCAGAACGAGCAGCAGCGATATCTACGTACAAGTTTGGCGTGAATATCTACAGCAAAGTGTAGTAAATATATTTTTGAAAACAGTGACAGCTATATACAATATTTATGCAACATTTTTGATGCAACAATTAACGTTCTAAGCAGAGATATATTTTTCCCAATATTATTTATGTCTTAAGCAAGTAAATATACAAAATTCTCATCATTTAAAAAAGCCAAGCATAAATAGAATCAGTTCCCCAGCAATTTGAGAAGACAACAGGCGAGGCAATCATCTTTCTCGGCATTGTTAATTTTTGACTTTGCCCCATCAGTAAAACTTCGTAATGGGGCTTGATTACGGGTTTTCAGTATCGGCCAAAACAAAGCTGCAGCCTGATACCGGAAACCCAGAGAACATAGCAGAATACAGGAAGCCACAGTGGAAAAACATGGAAATATTCAGCCTGCAAACTCTCGATTGGGCGAACGGGGCGAATGAGTAATGCAATATTGTAACTGGCACCTGGTCGAAATTGGTTCTCTTTAGCCCCTCGCAATTAGATGCAAAATTACAGGAAAAAGTGTACGTGTGAATGAGAGTGTGTTTTGGGGGGAAGGCCAGGGAAGAGATCGCAAAGGTTAAACAATAACAGGACCGACGGGACTAATTATAAAAACTTTTTTCGTCTCCCCACTTTTCGGCAGGCTCTCTGCTCGCTGCTGTTTGGACGCTTCGGCATTTTTGGGCTAAATAAATACACACAGCGAAACGGAAACCACAGGAAGCAGAGAGCACACCCATTCACACAGACCGGAAAACTCACAGAAGCCATTTTGTGGTCCCGTGCCACGCGTTGTGCTAATGAGATTTTGATAGAAGTTCTGGGAGGCGGGGAGTTTGAGAGGCAGTTGCCCCAAAAACTGTTGACAGTTGCCTAATTAAAAGTCAATTCCTTTGTCTGCTGCCAAAAAAAAAAAAACGAAAAAAAAATAGGGAGAAATTTGAAAAATATCAACTTCAACTGCAGATGCAAATTTTTCTTCGTCAGATCAGGGGCGTCGCTGGATTTAATTTGAAGACCCCGATGGGCTGCCCGTGGGAGGATGAGTGGCAGTGACAGTGATAGCGACAGCAAAGAGCATAATTTATAAGCAGCAGACACAGCGACTCGATTTTGTTGTCATGTTGCATGCAAATGAGTTAAGCAAAAGCCAAGGGAGCGCTTTCACTACTCCTCCATCATCTTCTGCTCCTCTGCCTGGGCTCTCCTGTTGCAGATGAAATGTCTGCCAGATACGGTAGTGCTCCCGGCAGCAAGCAGCGAATGCAACTTTAAGTCAATTTCCAGCTCCATAAACAACTTGGTTTCACTGCCAAGAAATGTTCTCTACTTCTATGAAGGCCCCTACAAGGGGCACTTACCTACGACAGAATCTACGGTTAAGTGTGAGCTCAAGGACTCAGATTCCTACATTTATTATTAAATAGTTTAAAAATATATAAAATATACTTAAATTATTTTCTAAAAAAAATTTTTAAAGGGTTTTTAATACATTTCCTATATTTAATTGACATTATCTCTGATATTACTAAGCACGTTTTATGGTCAACGCACCCCGTTTACGCAGTATCAGTAAATATATTTTATTTTAAAGCTCTTTTCGATGACTTTATAGTTTACTTATATTTTTCCTGCATTTTTTGTACGCAACCACTTGGTGAAATAACATAAATTTCCGCTTCCTTCCTCCCCAAACACTTTACTTATTATGTGTTTTTCTTTGCGCTTAGCCGGAATGAAAGGCAGCAGACTTGGAAAGTGGACGAGGAAACAGGAGAAAGAGAAGGAGAAAGAGAAAAACCGAGAGCAGCTGACTGACATAGTTTTCCACGAACAGCGACCTTCCACACAGCCCTTTCCACTCGTTTCGGTTTCTTGGTGTCCTGGCTCAAAGTCTTTGCTGCTGTCGTTGCCTTGGGCCTGCGAGAAGCATTGAAATAAATCTGAGCGAGTTCCTTAGTGGAAAGTTTTCCTTTTTTTCGGCCGGTGGAAATGCGCCATTGGATGGGGGGAATGAGGAATGCCTCGTCGTCTGCTCTTGTGTCTCGCCGGAGGCCAGCCAAAAGTGTTATTTACCTTTTCTCTTTGTTGGCAAATGCCTTGGGAAACTATGCAAAGTTCACTTGCAGTCTTGCAGTTCGCCATTCCTCGTTTTTTGGCCTCCACCAGCCAGCACTTTGCTTAATGTTTGTCCTGCATAATTAAACAATTGTCAGGCAAATTGTTGCAACTTGCAACTGCCTGTATATGCGCTGGAATGTCGTTGTTGCCACGCCAAACAAAAGGGTTCATTTGGCACAATGACAGCGGCAGGTGATCAGGAAAATGGCTGTGGATGGATGGAAAAATGGGGCAACTTTAACTAAATTGCTGGCCCAAAAATTACATTTCGAATGGCGGCAGTGTGTTGACACACATCCTCACCGGATCCGCATCCATGCTTCCGGTGGCCAAGATGTTGGCAAACATTTTAAAAGCAACTAAAAATAGCTAATGGCCAAAATGAGGCTAATTAAGTTGAGCTAAACAATTTGCCAACGACGGCGGAAGAAGCTTTTGCGAATGGCAGTTGGCCAACTCCTTCTAGTTGCCAATTTGATTAACCGTTAATTAATTTCATTATTAGACAAGGCAAGCATCGAGCATCGGCTGATGGCCCGGGATGGGGGCGCAGGCATCGCAATTAGTTCGGCAAACTTTCCGTCAGCTGCGAACGGAAATTGTCAGAAATTGCGTGAAAGCATCTGAGGCACTGAGGAGAAATTTTCGAAGAAAATTCAGAGGATAATGAGAACAACAGGATAATGAAAATATATTAGAATTATTAGAAGTGTGGCAGGACTCCCAGGAGACGGTGCCTCGATTATTACTATTTTCTTACTCAATTAATTCATAATAAAATTCTAAGTAAAAAATGTAATATTAAATACGTTATATTCCAGGAATGAATCTGCGTTTTTCAAGCACTTTTTCCTCAGTGAACTATCCTGGAAAGTAAGCGATGCTGTTGCCATTTTAATGCCGAAGCCCATTGCATAATTCATTAGCTCAATAATGGCGAAATGATTTTTGGCTCTTGTAATTTGCATATATTTGCTTATAATTTCCGCAACAATGATTGCCATAAATTTTTAAAGCTTGCCCCAGGTTCTAATGTCTGTGGTTCCCCCTTAAATCGAACTCGATAGACAAAAAACCCCGGCACAAATTGCACAGTCAGAGAATTGCAAAGTAAAAAAAATAAAAAAAAGTAATCCACAAATAAAAAAATACACGATAACGCAGGGGCGGCGGTGGAAAAAACAAAACTGTGCTTAAAATTCACAAATAAAAGCCACGTCCAGCATGCAAGGCAGAAAAACCTGAGGGCCAGGTTAGTTAGGATCCGAACGTCCTGTCCCGTCCTGTCCGGCGAATATGCAAAAACAGTGAATTTGTATTTCAATTTGTACGAGTATTTCCAGCAAGCGCACAACTTTCGAGGCGGACAGCACCGCAAAAACGTAGCCAAGTGGATGAGGATGAGGAGAGGAGCCACCGACAGGTTGAGCACTTGCCAGTTGTCCGCTTGTCCTGGCTGTCCGGTTTTGCATCCCGGGACGAAACAGACACATCTGACCAGAGCCAGAGCCGGGCCGAAGCCTGGATTCTGGAACCGATGCGAGGCGAACTCAACTGACACAGCGCATTTGAAAATTGATCACCGGAACATCCGTGCGCTGACCGGAAATGCACAAATACCGCCGTGATTTATGCGTGTGTGTGGGCGGGAGGACTTTGTGCATGTCCGCTCCGGTGCATGAATAACTGTTTTCCATCTGACAATTGTTTGAAATTTCCAAATGATTTCCATTCACATGCCACTTAAAGTTTTGGCTTTAAGATGTCCCTGTCTGTCACTGGATAGATATGATTGATTGACTCCTTGTTGATTGTTCGTCTCTTTATTAATCTTTCAACCGAACTAACGCAACTTTTGTGTGGCCTTTAAATTTTGGAACCTACATAGGCATACTTTAATGAATACAAATCATTTTTATAAACACAGTATTCGTCTTAATTTTCCTTTTAAAACTTTCAGCTCTTACAAATTTGTTCCTTGAATATTTCTCAATTTAAACCAACCATCACAAGCTCTAATATGTTTCCGGTGAGAGATCTCATCAATCTGACAACTGCCATATAATCTATAATTCAAGCACCTGAAATTGACTGGCTAGATGAGAGCTAGAGAAAATTACAATTTGCCAAAAATGTTACCACTTTCCTTCTCTCCGATTAGACGGCTTGCCTGTGGTCTGCGTCTTGGCCAAGATCTAGCTGGAAAATAGCACCTGGTCCGGAGTCCGGAGTCCAAACCATATTTCAGCTGGCACTTATTAACTTATTTATGTGCCGGGGAGCCAGGCAGGAGAGCGCTAGTAAAACCACCAAATGTCAGTTTGGCTTAGCCGGACTTCCATGTCCTCTGCTAGTTATCCAACTAATGGAAAATTATGTTGTGAACCGGGAGCCGGAAACTGGCAATATGTCAAGTCTGTCTTAAAGTTTATTTCAACTTGACACTTCAGTTGCTATTTTTTTGGCACACTTCTCGCTGCGAGATAGAAATTTTGCTGTCGATTTTTCGTTGAAGATTTGACAGCTGCACTTGGGATTTGTGTGAAAGTTGGTTCGGTGTTCAATTGCTTGAAAGTTTTCCCCCTCTCAAAAAACTTGGCCAATAACTGACAGCCCAATGCAGGGCCAATAGATAAGGCCTCTTCTCTTGCCACCACTCGCTGTGCTGGCAATGAAAACATTAATTATTTCTGGTGTAACACCAATCCGACCAACTTTCATGACAGGCGGCGAACAATGGCAGCGCGATGACTCCATAACGAGCATAATTAAGCCACACAATGTGCATTTAAATTATAAATTAATTGAGCATTGAGTGGGTCTGCGGGTCTGCGGGGGGCAACAGCAAAAAACATGTGAATAAAAAATGGCAAAAACAATAAAATGCTGAAAAAATGTAAGAGTAAACGTGTATTTCAGAGGGATTTATTTTGTATATGAATTTTAATATTTATTTTTTGGAAACAAATGGGATTTAAAATAACTTAAGATAAAAAATATTATAATAACAAAGGAACTCTTTGTTTTTCCTTAAATAACTAATTTATTTATGATTTAAAAAGCATTAAAAGCACAAAAAATGGGATCAGCGGGGATTTGCATAATGGATTATTTTTATGAGTTCAATTCGAATACTTAACCAGCAACTAACAAATTTCTTATACCAACAAAAAAAAAGAGGGGAATCGCAAAAAATGCCAACCCTAACGAGCCACCATTTTATGACACATTTTTCACAGCAAAACGCTGACAATTCAATTGAAATGCAACTTCGATGGGTGGCATCCGGGGCGGAGTTGCACAATTCGAGTTGCAATTTCGCATAGCTGTCATCAGCGAGTCCCACCCAGTCCCGAAAACCAACATAAAATGAGAGGAGAAAAAGAAATGGGACAAACAGGAACAAAACGCTGGCAAACGAAATTAAAACAAGCAGCAGGATCTGCAAAAAATATACGCCAGTAATGGGAATGGCGAATGGGGGGAGGTTAAGGGGTTGTAAAGCAGTCAAAAAAATGCAAATATGTATGCCAATGTAAAACAGAAGCAGCAACCGGGGTACCATCATATAAAAGTGCTCCAGTTCTTTTCTCCTTCATTTTTTATCCCTGCCTCCCTCCTACTGTTAACCATCCAAAAAAGACAATGAAAGGACGTAAAAAATGTAAGGCTAAGGGGGGCCGAGGGTGGGGTGATAAAGGAGAACCCTACTGAATGACATGTCTGAAAAAAAAAAAAATAGCAAAACAAAAGAAATGATGAGAGTGTTGATGGAAAGCAAGGACGAAGGACCTACGAAACCGAGGGGCATCGAAGTGGCAATGCACTCGCCGAAAGAGGAGAACGGGCCAAAAGATAATGCCGAGCCAAAGGAGAGTCGGAAAAATTTGGCCAAGGAGTGGGACTCAAAAGGGAAAACGGTCCGGAAAAAAGTGGGTTAAACGGGTGTGAGGGGAAGACATATTTAATTTAATTTAAATACGGACAAAAATACACAATTAGAGAGCAAACGTAAACACAAAACGGAAGGAGATACTCAAGGGAGAACTGTAGACGGGAAATGTGTGGAAATGCTGGATCCTCTGTTTATTTTGTAAGTATTGATTCAAGTGTCCTTTTTTTTAACTTTACTAATTAGAGAGTTTTTAAATAAAATAAAATGTTCAACTTATTTACAAATCCATAGAAAATGTTGTTACTTTTACACAAATTAAACGATCTTTATTAACCACTCAACCTACCTATATTTCCTTAATTTTGTCATTTATTTATTTATTAAATTGCTCATATCGTTAGCCTTGTGAATATTCTCTTTTGTGGGTTTTTCGTGTATTGGCCCCCTTTTACCTTATACATATGCATATCTGCGTGGAAAGCAATATAAAAAGCGAAATGCCAATAAAATATTGACAGTCAGTTGACCAAAACGTAGCCAACTTTGTGTAAACACGACCACGCGGAGACCGAGGCCAACAAGGAGAGGAAAAACCGTGGCAACACGGCGTATGCGTTATCTCTTTTGCATATACATAATCTATTTTTTGTTGCTGGAAGTATCCTTTCACTCCAACGCGCTGCAATCGGACGCTCATTAGCTGATTTTGCAAAGGCTTAACTAGATGCCAGAAACATAAATTACAGGCGCGACTCGCAGGATGTTACAATAAACAGATTTATAAATTGCCGGCAACAGCCAGCAGCTGGCCATTATTTATGGCTGCAGGTTGACAGACAGTTTTCCCCACTTTTCCCAACTCGCCCTGTTTACCCCTAACCTTTTTATTTGTATTTCTTTTCCGCTAATTGGCAATGGCAATGGCTTACTTTTCCCCGGCTCCAATGTCCACAGAGGTCTGCTTTTGAATTACATTTTCTTGTTGGCCCAGTTTGTGAAGAGTTTTTAATTATTTGCTTTGCGGCCGAGCGCCTTGAAGTTGATGGGCCGACGCCACACACCTGCGGCGCAATTTTCTACACTTTGCAGCATTTCTTTCTTTCTTTCTTTTGAGTATCCCCGGCATCTTATCATTTATCAGCAGTTGGGGAAGATCAAAAGCGAAGGCGAGCCATCAAAAGCAGAGCAGCGCCCCATTGCTCTGCAATTTCTCACCGTCGCCGCCGCCGTGACCCCTCCTAAATTTTTATCTAAGCCGAGTGAGTCCTCCTCCATCCGACTGGCAGGCAAGCCATGCCATTTGCCCAAATGAAACTAATTTTGTTGATTGTACACTCGCGAGCTGGAGGAATGGCAGGGAATGGAATTTAGTGGAGTGGATGCGAAGATGCGAGGATGTGGAGCTTTATAGCCATCGACAGTTGATATATGGGCGGTTGGGGGGCGTGGCTTAGCGTTTTAGTGGCTGCTGCCAGTTTAGAGAAATTTTCTCTAGCTTTTTTGGTATTTGTAGAGGAATAGGGTATATCCTTCCGTACCACTTACATTTTTAATAAATCAAAACACAAAAAATAATAAAATAAATCTAAAATAATCTAATCTGTCTTCGTAAAGGTGTCTCTGGTATGCAATAAATTTCTTGAAAGAGTACAGATATTTTAGTATATACAATTGCCCAAAACCCTTAACTCTACCAACAGGGCTTCGCATTCCTTGTGCGTCCTGTCAAGTGTAGATGCTAAAGACAATTGAGCTGTTGTGAAATTATCTTTAATTGATTGAAATCTCTTTGTGTAGTCGGGGGAAAATTACCTTAGTTGCACCGAGAGCTGTCTAATCGGGCCCAATCAATATACGAGTATAGCTATGCAGTTGCTGCAATCAATCGGAATCGGTTCGTCAGGGGACATCATCAATGGAGTTATTTCCATTGTCCCTGGCGAATTATCGGTTCATGCTGCTGCTGCTGCATTGCTCTTTCGCTTTATGACATTTTATTATACCAATTAGAGTTTTCCCTTTTTGCATTGTTTCTCTGGGTCCTGCCTCGTGACAGACATTTGCCCGGCTCCATTGTTCCCTCCGGATGGAATTTGTTCGCTTCCTTTCTGCTCCTTTGTGTGCCTTCGCCTTTCCTTACACCTATTTCATCTGATGACTGCTCAGAATTTACGGATCTCGATTGTGTTTTAACATTTATTCATGGAATGTGTGTGGGGCAAGTGGACTGCGGACCGTGTCCTGGCTGGTTGTCCTGGTGCCACTTCACTGGCGACACTGGCAACACTCGCAACACTCGCAACACCGGCAACACATTTCTCAAATGCTGCAACACTTGGTGTTGTTTTGCTCGGAACACAAATGACATTTACATTTTGAGCACATAATGTTGGGCGAATTCTCGTTGCCAGTAGTTTAATTTTTTTGTATTTTTTGTCGTTGCTATTTTCTGCTTACCTGTGACCAGTAGGAGTCCTCTTGGCCTCTAGTATTTTTTCGGGTGATAATTGCACACGGCGTCGGGCACTCGACAACAGCAAGTGTCCTACAAGTTGGATGCTGCAAGTGCTGCTGCTGCTATTTCTCATGTTGCCAGCAACTAACAACTTCCTACTCTTGGAAAAGGACCTTCGGGACTTTAATTTCTGCAGCGACAAGCAAATTTCATACGATACACTTGCTTGCAGAGAGAAAAATCAGTCAGTTCAAAAATTAATTGGACTTTCATTTAAATAATTTGTATTACATTTATTTATATTAATTTCTATTAGAAAACGAGAAATAAAAATTTTTAAGCTGATGTTTATACCGAAAACTAAATTATATAATAAGTAATGTTTATTTTTCTAAAAATTCCTTAACATTAAAATATTATAAAATATATAAGTAGCTAATATGAAGCTTTATTTTCTCCCTCTGTCCCTCTGGCCAAAGGCAAATTATCGACTCGAGAAATGGCAGCCAAATTAAAGGCAGAGAAATCCTGGCCAACGGCTTAGGCCGTTTATCAACCGAACTGACCAGCTGCCTGACAGGCAATAAATTAAAGAACCTAAATATAAACAGCTGATACAGTTGGTACTTTCGGAAGGAGGGCGTTCCAGCCCGGCCCGAGAAAAAGCCCACTTCAAAGAGTTCGCCTGGGTAAAGCCGCTAAAGTCAGAATATGCTGCTAAACAAAAAATAAAGTGGGGCTTTAAGAGTGTTGGCTGAAAGGGAAAGCCACTTTAGACGCATGTGATGTGATGATCAAAGCGCCAGGAACCAGCCGAGGGCGAACTTTATTGAACGAAGTTTGCTCCAAAGCCACCTGTAACCCGTAACCCTAAAAGGGTCAGGAGGGAAGTTGCCAAGTGGCAGTGTGGCAAAAGCCAGATTGCGGCCTTAAGTGGCTGAAACGCAAGTTGGATTACAGATAAATCAGCATCAAGATGAGCAGCTAAAAATAGAGAGTTGCCAAGCAGAAGACTAACAAGATTATGCAGTTTACGGAAAGTTGATAGAAAAAAAAAGAAAAAAAAGTTTAGTTCCTGGAAATGTCACAATCAGTTCCAGACTCAGACGAGACGAATGGCATTAGTCCATGAATATCTGAATGTGGGGAATATAGCCCCATCTCGTAGTATCTTAAAGGTAGTCATGGCGTTCGTTTCGTTGACTTTTCTGACCCTCTTGGCCTTTGGCTCTATAGGTCTACCCCAGGCCAATGGTAAGTAATTGAGGGCTCAAATACCATTTAAGAGCTAATTCATTTTTAATTTTTTTAGCCAACTGTGGAGCCTTTAATTCCGATATTTGGAAGGAGGGGGGCAAGGCATCGAGTGGGGGCAGTTGCGCTCGTCCCTCCCTTGAGGATGTGGTAGACGACATTCCGGATACCAAGGACTCCGATTCGGAGGAGGAGAAGCGCGAGGAAGCGAGAACGGAGGCCAAGGAGTCTTCTTTTTTCGGCTTCATAACAAAGTTAATCAACTTTGTTTGGATGATCTACAAGTGGTTTTCGAATTCGAACAATAAATAAAGTTGATAAGGCATATCAGAGCCAAATCTAACTGCATAGTTTTTTGTTTTTTTTTTCCCCCTTTAGGACATATCAGAGTCATGTTTTTCTTCCCTTTTCCTGTCTTGGCCATTGTTTTTGCGGCTTTGTTTACACTGTTCTGTTCTGTTGATGTTCCCGGCAGTGGCACTCTTTTATTTTCTCGGTACTTTTCTCTTTTTGTACTCTGTAGCCCCCCCTTGTTGCATTTTTCAATTTAAGTTATGAAAAACGATTCGCTTGGCTTTGTTGCTGAATTGTGCTGCTGTATTGTGGCTTTTGTTTGCGTTGTTGCTTTGCATGCATTTCACATGAGCCGGCAGTTGCCGCTTTCCATTTGGTTTATTGCGAATTTTATTGTTTTACGGTAGTTTATGGCAAACGCCGTACACTGAGCCGTGTAAATATTTGTTCTAGGCCCTCACTCCGCACCGCCCGCATCTGTGTTTTCCGTTTGAGGCCAATTTTCACAGACAACAAGCCGGCAAATACAAACGTGGCTTAAATATGCACAAGTTGATAAAGTGAAATGTTTGCCGGCTGACTGGCCCATTTCAATCAGTGTTGTGCTGACGACCAAACTATAAAAAGGCATAAGGCATGTGCATATGGCATATACTCGTATAGGAGTTATATCGTCAATTTCCATACAGATTGCTTCATTTAAAGCAAATGGGTAATTTTGCCATATAAAATTTGATTAGTTATTCTTTATTAACACGAATGTCGAGTGCGAGTCATTAAATTTTATATTTTGTTTACTTAGGGAATGAAAAGCAAATTTTTCTCAAATGAAAACATTAATTTAATGATTTAATTTAAGAGCTTCTGTGCAATTTCCTGGGTTTTTCTTTAAATGGGAAAATATTCAAAGAGTTGGTATATTTGTAAGTTAATTTTAAGTAATTTTTAATTATGACTCCTTCGGATTATCCACCATAAGGTAATTTTTTCCGCCATTCTTTTTATGTTTTTTAAACAGAACACTTAAATAAATATTTGTTAAATATGTTCGTTTATTTTTTGGTATGATTAAAATACTTCTAATTTTCCTTTTTAATATTTACTAAATCCCTGAACAACAGCTGCCACATTTTTGGAATTTAACTTGTTAGGCTCCATGAAATCCTCGTTAGTTTCTTGCCATATTAATTTAGCAAGAAAAGTTAATTTTACTAAATAAACCAGGGTTGACGGCGACTGCTGTTTGGGCTATTAGGCTAATGGGCCTGCATAAAACTTTAGCCGGGCCCAGAACAAACGGGCAAACAAAACAAACCCAACTGCAGTAAAAACAAAGCGTGTAGAAATAATGTGCTAAATGAACAAAAGCTCTGGGTTGCCCCCCCTTTTTTGTAGGGGGCGTGCAAATACTTGCAAAATACAAATAAAATTAACTAAAACTCAAACTCAAAGCAAACTCGGAGCCAAAGTCCAACCGAACCCCGCCCCACCTCGTGTCCCGTTGTTGGGCCAAAGGCCCACCGGAAATTTTTGGAAAGCGTTCAACGAAAAACTCTGAAATAATTAAAAACTAATTAAAGGGGCGGGCGGGATGTGGGCATGTGGCATGCTGTTGTAAAACTTAATTAACTAAATGAGAGCCAGAACAACAGCAGCAGCAGCAACAATAGCAATAACGCCATAGAACTTGTTGTCCAAGCGCACACACGAGGCGTATGAGTAATTTAATCATGTTTCATGCTGTCCTCCTCCTGGCCGAACCAAAGGCGAAGGCGAAGGCGAGCCCGAGCTTGAGCCCGAAAGCTGCGTTTGTTGACACCCACAGAATGCAATTTGCGCCACAAAAACAAACAGAGTAAGATCTTGGGGGAAAATGCAGGGAAAATACAAGGCGGCAGTGGCGGTGGCGGCAAACAAAAGTCAAACAAAGTTATATTCCAGATTGGATTTTAAGTTTCGGGATTAGTTGCAGCTCTGCCGATGCTCTCAGCATAATAAGAGCCCGAGTGGGAATATTTACCAACTACTGGGATTCCTCTAAGCATGCACGTAGGGGATTATGTCTTTGGAAAAACACTTTTATTTGAAAATATTTATGATAAATGGGTTTAGAGATTTTACCAGTAACTCAGTTTCTGCCTATGTTTATTAAAATAAATTTTGTTGAAAAAATAAATTGGAAATGATTCTTAGACCACAAAGATTTATCTCTGCTTTTAGCTTTAAACTCGAGACTTCTTACTTGTTGTTCTCGAAGCCGACACTTTGCCTCGGGCCAACTTTCTGCTATTGACTTGAATATTTGCCTTTCCACTTCAGGCAGCCAGTCACCTTAGAGCCCACTCCCCTACGCACCTTTACCTGGCTTCGAAACCACTCCACGCACGTGCCTTCAAAGTGAAAGAGAAACAAACAGAAAGGACGATAGGAGTCGAAGGAGCCGGGTTTGTTCTACACTTCTTTCTTTGCCATCTGGCTTAAGTACGTTGTTTGCCCAGTCGACGAGTCGAAGGGTGGGCCTGATGGCCCATATGCAGGCCAGGCCAACACAATGCCAGGAGGTGTGAGGCCGTCTGATGTGCATAAACCAGAACTGGGACTAGGACTCGCACTCGGACTCGGACTCTGCACTCTCCACACACCCTCCTTCCGTTGGCCATTAATGAAAAGCGACAGCTGCATCGGAGGAGATTGAAAGCGGAAGACAAAAGCGAACTCCGCCGGCATTCATTTCTCACAAAATGCCCCAGCTCATTGTGGGCCACAACTGATTGCCACCGTTGGCTATAATTCATTTCCGTAGCTGCACTTGTGCTCGCTTCGTTCTCGCATATTGAAATCGCTTTGGCATAGACAAATCTGCGACTCGAATTGCAGTCGGCGTGATTGAATGGCATTACTTTGCAACTGGCCGAGGACGGACGACTGAGAGCGATTCCCAGCTGCCACACTGACCACTCAATTGGATTTCGGAGCCACGCATTGTGTGGCCATTGGCCAGATTCTGCCTTCATGGCCTTAATTGAAATGCCAATGGAAGACACACAAAAGTCAAGCCTGCCTTTTTATGGAGAGAAAAAATCAAGGTTTAATAAAACGAGCGAGCTACTTACTTTTTTTTAAAGTTATAAATAGGTAGATATATAATTCCTAGGTTCTTGCATTGTGTCAAAATGTTAATAGATTCTTAACAATGTGATTACCACCAGGAAACAGAAATGGAATTTCTATTCTAAGTGAACAAAGCACTCCGGAGTAGAGTCCTTGCTCCAGCTCGAACACTAAGAGATTTGTGTTCCAACTTCAACCGGAGAAATGCAAATTATCCTAATACCCCAAAGGTCCCTGTCCCATTTCGATTGCTGTGTTCGGGGCTGTGTTATCCTTTCGCCCTGTTTATGCCTGATTAAAGTCGGAGAGCAAACATATTCCAAGCTGCACTCACCAGACATTCACACAAGCATTCATGTATGTATGTTCCCTTAGATCTCCTGGCCGAAAAGTCCACTATAATCTATGCGGTGGAATGCTTGACAATCTCTTGTTGTGTGTGGCTCAACTTTGGCCCCAATTCTGAATCCCTCGTGTCCTTCGTGCCCAGGATTTGCTTCTCATTAGCAAGAAGTTCCCATTGTCGGGTCTCATCGGGGAGCGCACGTGTGAGAAAGGATGGACCCTCTCTCCTCTCTGCTCCAAAATTATGCAAATTGCTGGAAATTTCGCATTGGATAATTTTCCTATTTGCACGTAAAGCTCAATAAAAAGCAAGAGGAAAAAAAAACGTATACATTTAATGCCCCTAGGGACCGGCAGTGGCATAAAATGGCTGGCCAGCCAAAAAATAAAAATGCAGCTACAAAAATACGCAATAAAAGTAAAATAAAAGCCGAAACAAACTGCGTCGCATTTAATTAAAAATGTAATTACCCATGCTTTTTCGCAGCCGCAACGCTTCAGGCCATAAAAAATTATTTCTGAAGTTCTACCTATTTAATTGTTAAATTTCTGTAGCAACTTTGACTTTACATTCGAATAAATATGTTTATTTATTAAGCTTTTGACTTTGACCAAAAAAGGGCCAGCCTTAAATTAAGTTGCAAAATTTTCAAGAACAAAAATTACCTATACCTGGGATACTTTTGATACATCCACAGATCATCCAATGGATACACAACTCTCCCTCTACCTCTTCATGGACGAGCTGAGTGACCAGCGCCTGGCGGATTACCAGCTGCTATTCGAGCTGCTCAACAGGAACGCTCGGGGAGTGATTACAATAGACGAATTGGGCGACATGATCCGGTCGCTGGGCGAGAACCCCACGGACAGGGAACTCGAGGCCATCTTCCGGAAATCCGACTTGGACGGCAATGGCGAGATCGACTTCCAGGAGTTCTGTTTTGTGATGGCGCAATTCGAGAACGAAGAGGATCGTGAGCTGTGCCACATGTTCAAAATGTTTGACGGCGATGACGACGGTTACATAACCGAGGGAGATATTCTCGAGCTGTTGGAGAACACCTATTTGAGGGGCGATGAGAAGGTTATCAAGCGACTGCTTTGCTCGATCGCCTACGACCAAGATGGCCGGATAAGTTGCGAGGAGTTCATGGCTATGATGAAGACAGGCTTTGTCTAGCCAAGTCTTGACGGAAATCCACTTCATCGAATTATTTTTCAAATGTCTTGTACCAGACTTTTTTTTATCAAGGGACTAGGTTATTTGGAAAATAAATTAAGATATTAATGGAACAGTAGTTATAAACAGAGAGGTGTCTTTATTTTATCTCTAGAGATTTTTTGGCAATTTAAGTTTATAGTCACAAGTAATAATAATGATAAAAACAACACCCACAGAGGACACATTATCCTGAGTTATTCAACGTAATGTTTCCACAAAAGGTCAGATAAAATCCCCAATCTAGTGGCATTTGTAATTTGCTGTCATTTTTAAAGCTTACTTCAGTTCAAAACCTTTTATAAATTGACGTGTTTTAATTTAAAGACCTAAATTTTAAGTTACTTTTTATCAACCAAATTCTGAGTGCATTTTTATTCGGTCTAGAAAAAAATTCTTAGGTCAACATGGATGATTTTGATTACAGCTCGCCGCCGCCGGAGGTTCGCACCATTCACACCCACAACCTGAACGAAGAGCAGGTCAAGGAGCTCGAGGAGGTGTTCGCCATCTTCGACGAGGAGCATACCAAGGTTATTCCCATCAAGTACCTAAGGGATTGCATGCGAGCCGTGGCCCACAATCCGCCGGAGAACGAGCTGCAGGACATCATCACCGAAATCGATACGGACGGATCGGGCGAACTGTATCTGAGCGACTTCCTCTACATCATGTCCAAGCGGTATGAGAATACAACGCCCGAGGACGAAGTTATCCTGGCGTTCAGGGTCTTCGACAAGGATGGCACTGGCTTTATACATGAGAATGAATTTCGTCAGATAATGACGGATATGGGCGAGGATATGGAAGAGGACGAGGTGGAGGAAATGATCCGCGATGCGGACGCCAATACGGAGCTGAAGATTGACTATGTTCGCTTTGTAACCATGATGATGGAATCGTGACAAGATCTGATGACCTTTTATAGAATAGTAAGTAATTAAACACATGTTAATATAATTATTTATAATCAATCATCTTGATAAGGTGGACATGTACTGCAGGACCTCAGTGACTGCTGCTCAACAATCGGGTGCTTTTACCAACCAGACTGATTCGGCGATCCAAACTTTATCCTTTATTTATTTTTACTGCAAGATGATATTTACTGAATAAACAATTAATATTCCAAATAAAGCCATTTATTTTTTATTAGATTTAAATAAATATATTTCGTAAATTAATCAAAAAGGCAGAAAAATAAAAACATACATCGGAAGGGTAAATCTATATTTGTGTATGAAATTCATTAGTCACAGCTAATATATTGTATTATATACATGTAACTAATCCAATCAATTTGTAAAGAAAAATTGTATATTAACGGCATAGAAACGATATATTTCTGATCATATTACAGACTTCGACATTCGACTGCTGAAGATGCTCGGTAAACTTACATTCCTATTTATATTGCTGCACGTGGCAAGCTTGACGTTTGGTAGGTTTGTTAAAAAACTTAAACTTCATATTTAAACTAAACAAAATGTTACTCGCAGCTGATTTTTTATTTGATAAGGATTTAGATGAACACAACTTTCTTAATTGCATCAGGGAAAACGCGATCACTGACACAGATAAATTAGTGACGTTGCCAGAAGTCTGTAAACCTAGTTTTGACAAATTCGCTAAGATATGGAAGGAAAGGACGGAAAGAGACGAAGAAATAAAAAGGCACAACGGTTAGATTGCACAATACTTTGATGTAAAGATTAAACAAAAAAAATAATAATAATTATTATTATTAATGAGACGAAATAAACCAAATAAAAATAGCAAAATTAAATTACGATTAACTCACTTCGCCTCCAATAACCAGACCGAGGAATCTGGGATCTGGAAATGGCCTTTTTCTGTTTGACAAGAAGGATCTCCAGGCATATTGAATAAAACTATTATTTATTTTTAACACAAGATAAAATTGTTTGAATATAAAATAAATCTTCATAAATGACTTTTTTTTTCAATTAATTTTTCATTTAGTTTAATTTGTCTACTAATATTGAGTTAAGAAAGAATAAGACGTCTTTACTTAATTTATATCACATATTTTTATATATATTCACATTCAAATAAAATTCTCGAAATTCGCTGAATCTTTATCATTGCATAAAATTCATTAGTGACACCTAGCAGTTATTGTATATACTGCGATTCTGCTTATATAAAAGTGTATCAAATTGATTTCTAAAGTGAAATTATATATTAAACGGTATAGAAACAATAAATTGCTAATAATATTATAGACTTGGACACTCGCCTGGTGAAGATGCCCGATAAACTTACATTCCTATTTATATTGCTGCACGTTGCTGGCTTGACGTTATGTTCTCTTGGTAAGATCGGTAAGAACTTAAATATTAACTTCAAGTGAAACAATATTTACCCACAGAAAGTTGGGTTTTAACCGAGGAAGACTTTGAGATGTACCATTTTGTGCATTGCATCAAGAATAACACGGTAGGTGAAAAAGATTATACAGTACTGACAATGCCAGAAAGCTGCAAGCTTGGTTTTGAGAAGCTCGCTGCCAAACAGAAGATACCAGAAACGCCTCCGGAGTCGCCATGGTCGTCTTCTAAATACAATTCAAAGTATTTTAAAATTAAATAACTAATTTCAAATATGAAATAAAGAATATTGAATCTTTCTCTAAACTTCAAAGGGAAAGTTCTCAAACATGAATCAAAATTGTAGAGATCTTTAGGTGTGTGGCCCCAAAATTTCCAGAGCCCCAGCCCCCCTTGCTGTCCGCCATGGATTTTGATTTCTCCACTCCGCCGCCAGAGGAGCGGATCATTCGCCCGAACAACCTGACCGAGGAACAGCTCAAGGATCTGCAGGTGGCCTTTTCCCTGTTTGATGAGAAGGACCTCCAGGTTATACCCATGCAGCAGCTGAGGCACCTAATGCGCTGCGTGGCATACACTCCCAGCGACGTGGAGCTCCAGGCCATCTATAACGAGATCGATCCGGACGGCTCGGGCGAGCTGTATCTCAGCGACTTTCTTTACATAATGTCCCAGAGGTATGCCAATATGACCACCGAGGACGAAATCATCGGGGCCTTCAGGGTCTTCGACAAGGAAGGCACTGGAAAGATAGCCGAGTCGGAGTTTCGTCACATCATGAAGAATATGGGCGAGAAGATGACGGACGACGAGGTGGACCAGATCGTCCTGGATGCGGATGCCGATATCGAGGGAAACATCGACTACGTGCAATTCGTCGCAATGATGTCCGAGACCTGAGCAGGCGCTGCTTGGGTGGGTTGGGACCCTGAGATTTCAGTCTACAAACATTTTCGGCACGTTCCAAATCGAAACATTCTCTGAACGGGACAGCACCTCGGCTGATAAATCGAAAAATCTAAAATCCCAAAACCCCGGAAACTAAGGCAAAATGAGCGAGCTAACGGAGGAGCAGGTGGCCGAGTTCAAAGATGCCTTCGCCCAGTTCGACAAGGAGGGCACCGGCAAGATCTCCACCCGCGAGCTGGGCACCATAATGCGCACCCTGGGCCAGAATCCCACCGAGGCCGAGCTGCAGGACCTGATCGCCGAGGCCGAAAGCAACACCAATGGCCAGCTCGACTTCAACGAGTTCTGCTCCATTATGGCCAAGCAGATGCGCGAGACCGACACCGAGGAGGAGATGCGCGAGGCCTTCAAGATCTTCGACCGCGATGGCGACGGCTTCATCTCGCCGGCCGAGCTTCGCTTTGTGATGATCAATCTGGGCGAGAAGGTGACCGACGAGGAGATCGACGAGATGATCCGCGAGGCCGACTTCGATGGCGACGGGATGATCAACTATGAGGAGTTCGTCTGGATGATAAGCCAGAAGTAGTAAAAAGTTTTGATTTCTACAAAAATAAAACAGTACATATGGGGCCACTGCAAAGGTTGTTGGTTTAATTGCTCTCAGAAAATAATACTCGTACATGCATTTTAAAATGAGTCACTGACGATTCTAGAAACTCAGCCTCGCAGGACTGTGTGTAATTGCTCCAAATAGGTTTTTTCCTTGCTGCTTAATCCAGCGAACTTAGTTAATCTCTTTGCCTAATCTGTGCTCTAGAAAATTTAATAAAATTTCCACATTCCGGTAATTGTGGTTCCCAGCTCTATTTCCCGCCCCGTGCCGCCTTCAGGTGAAAACTTTCAGCATGAAGCACTCTGCGTGGTTTTAGCCCGCCTCCCCGCCTTTGCCTGGCGAATGTTCCTTACTCCCACATGCGGCACCTTTGTGGCCAGACGAACAATTTTCCTGTTGCTTAAATTCAATTTGCTTATGCATTAAAATTAAATTTTACTGTGGCCTCAACGGCCCCAATTCTCCGTCAGAGCTCCAGTGCTTCTAGTGCTCCCGTTCCTGTTCTCGTTCTTGGCAGGACTCTCCTGGGGACAGGAGAGGCTTGTGTCTGACTTTATAAATATTTCCAGCGCATACACGCATATATCGCATATATGAATTTCCAATTTTTGGGGGTACAAGTTTCGGTTTCAGCTCCCAGAGAGAGGCACGTCAAAATGCCAACTTGCTTAATTGAGAGTCCACACAAAACATTGAGACCGAAACGAATCGAAACGAGTCCTTAACTGCACTGTGCAGCCACATGGAATAAGAACAAAAGGCCAAGCAGATTCCAATTTCAGATCTCTGACATCAATAAGCACTTACAGTGGCATAAATATTATATATACTCGACCGGGCAAATATATGTGTCTATATGCAGGCCAAACACCAATCGACATCGGCACTTCGCCACCTCGCCACATCGGCAGACGAGTGAGTCGGTTTTCGGTCTTCACTGGGCTTGCAGTTAGCAGGGGGGCACAGGACATGCTCGATGGACTGGCTGCAGAGGAAATTGAATTTGCGGGCAAAGGACCTCCCCCCTCGGTGGGTGGGTGCACTATCGAGGAGGCAGGATATTTGAGTGGCAAGCAAATCAGGAATAAGGAAAACAAATCAGAACCATGAGCTTTCTTTGAGTTTGATCTACGGGTTGTCTTCGGGGTCCAGACAGTTCCCCAGAATTGATGTATTGATTTTCAACCATTTATCTGTTCTTTTAGGCCAGAATTCCCCACCATTCTGAGACTAAGGATCCTGTTATTCATCAGAGCGTTCGAATCTTCTTTTGGTTGATTTGTTCTAAGGACTGAGGAAAACGAATAAGCTCAAGGAACTAGAATTTAGATTTATTGCAAGTTTGATGCAAAGGAAACTGATTTAAAACCAGGATAAATCACATTCGGCATTATTTCATTTAAGTAATTATATTTATGCTATTGAGATAGTTTAGACAGAAATATAAATACGGAAATAGGAACGCTTAGTGCGTATTTGTGTATGAAATTGATTTCAGTTATTATGATACACTACCAAAAGGAAAGGGTAAACAAATTTAAAATTATAATTTTACAAGATAAACACATTTATATTTTAGAATAACGCTTCAGCAGAGCATACAAATAAAATGAACTGATTCAGTGATTCTTCCGTTTCACGAGGTTATCCATCTAAAATACTGAAATTAACTTTAATTATATGTAATAGACTAAATAACTTCCTTACATACCATTATATTCGTCCATTATATGCCAATAAAGCAGCTAGATTAACATCTCTGCTTTCTTGGTTTAAAATGGTATTTTCCCCAAGAGTTTAATGTTTGGAAGTGAAAAGTTTCACATTATTTTTGGTATCAAAAGTAATTGTAATAAAGCCTAAAATATATACATTTTGCCGAGGCCTTCATAATATTAATTGAATAAAATGTAATTTCATTGTCCAATTTTTGTTATTCGTTTTTCACAGTGAGTGGAAAAACTGTCATTCTGCTGGCCAAATTTTTATGCACATCGATTTCTTGCAGGAGACTCCTTTTTTGCGGTTTGCCGCCCTCGTTCCGCACTCAGAGTGTCATTTTCGGATGGGGGGGACTACGGGCTACGAGGAGCTGGGAACGGAATGCGGATGGAACACTTCCGCACAGGCACTTGAATACGCAAAAAGGCGCATGCAAGTGACGAGGTCCATGAGCAAGGACGAGTGTGTCCGGACTTCGGACTCTGGACCGAAATGCCGGCGACCAAAAGAGGAGGACTTTTGAGCCTGGGGACCGACGACTCTGGTGAATGCGGGACCCACACCACACACACTCTGACCAAATTTGGAATGTGGTCCTGGCCGCACACACACAGTTTAAACAGTTAAAGTTATCTGTTATCTCTAATTGAGAGAGAAATGGGGGGAGAGGCTTAAATTTTAAGTTGTTGATTTTATTACGCATACGCCTAGTGGCTGTGGCCAGGAACCCTTCTTTTTTTTTTGCGGCCATAACAAACTTAGCCGCTTAATGGCGAAGCTTTCTTGGGCTCTCAATCAAATGTGGGGAAAATCCAAAGCTTTCGTCATGGGAAGCCTGGGAAAACCCTTTTCGGATTAACAGATCAACGCACAAATGACCCAAGCAATCGTCTTGGGTTTTCCCTGTTTTCCTTTACCCTGTTTCCCTGTTTCCTGCTACCTATTCCCTTTCCCATTTTATTTTTGCCTTTCCTAGCTGCCATTTCGATAAGGCTGAAAGCTTATCGGGCTGAAGGACTTTGACGACCCAATTAATTCTTGTTCAACAACAGACCGAAAAAAAAGAAATTGTTGGCACATGCATTGTTAGTCTACTTTTCATGTCAAGGAAAAGCGGGTTGCTGAAAAAAAAAACTAAGTGAATAAAGTACAAAAGAAAATAAAAATGAGAAACTCGAGAACGTCAAGTTAAATTGCGCGGAAAAGTTATGCGGCCCTGCTCCGGAGAGTTTCCCGAGTTTTTCTAACAAGAAACTTTGTTAAACATTTTATTCCGTATAGCCCTCGCCACGTTGGCTTAGCTGAACTACTTGAAATGTAAAAAATTCTCGAGCCGAAGTCGGAGCTGAAAAGGCAAACTTGACAGCAACTTTCAAGGCTCACATAATTATGCGCACTGCACCACCGCCGCCGATCCTGCTCGGCATCCTCGTCCACCTCTGGCTGCTGCTAATCTCGTCGGGCGCCGCAGCCAGCTACCAGGTGGAGCGCTCCTGCAACTACCACACGCCGCCGCCACCGTCCAGCTGCAAGGAGAGCTGCATGGAGGGCAGCATGCATAGCCATGGCAGTCCCAAGCAGACCGGCTCCAGCATTGCCCAGCAGGCGGCCCAGGACGCCAAGAAGGCCTCGGACACCCAGCTGCCGGCATCAATGGCCGCCGCTCGCCAAGTGAAGCTCCAGCTGGCGGAGAAGGCCGCCGCCGCTGCCTGGGCCGCGGAAGCGGCACTGGCTGGCAAGCAGCAGGTTGTCGAGCAGCTGCAGGCCGAGGTCCGGGAGGCGCAGACCGTTCTCCAAGATGAGAGCGCTTCGGTGTTGACCTCGCAGGTAGGGATTGGGTAAAAAACCTCCTCCTAGCTTTTCTTAAATTGCTTTATTTTTTCTCAACTCCCAGGCCAGTGTCAATGCCGCATGCGGCACAGCAAGTCAGGCCAACGCATTGCTACAACAACTGCATGAGGCCACCAAAATCGCACAGGAAACTGTGTCCAGCGCAGAGGCAGCAGCTTCCGGTGCCCAGCATGAGTTGGATGAGAAAACCAAACTTGTGGAGGCCGCTCGTAATCGGGTCGACATGCTGATCCAGCAACTTCGTGCCGCCAAGTCGGACTATGTCAATACCAAGAAGGCGGCCTACAGGGCTGCCTGTGCAGCCTCAGAGGCCAGGCAGAAGGCTTTAAGAGATCGACGATCCTCGGGAGAGGAAATGGAAGCAATGATAATGAAGGCCTCAGGCTCAGGCCAACAGCACCAGCAGAGACTTCCCAGACAGCTGGATGACCCGTCGCAGGTGGTCAAGCAAAAGCAACCGGAACAATGGGAGTACAACGAACAAGGAAAAGCCATATTTTCTAGTTAATGATGCGTATTTCAATAAAAGTTTATTTTGTAAAGCGTATAAACTAGTTTCACACATTTTCCAAGAACTTTAGTTTAAAGTTCATCAGTCGTCTAACCCCTTCTTTTCAAATGGAAAGCGATGACCCTTGGTACTTCCTGTGCCAAGCGCCTCGGGGACTTGAGTCGGGAACCGCAGCAGGACTCCGAGAAAGGCAACAGAAAAAGGACACCAAACCCAATTGGCTTGTAAAACAATTTGACCAAAGCTATTTCGTTATAACTTTTGAGTTTTTCCCTCTTTTTTTTTCTGTATTCACTTCTTTTTTTTTTGTTGTGTGAGTTTTTCCATTTTCCGTTTGCGAGTGACAATTTTCCTTGTGGGCGTGACACAATGGGGGCGCATTACAAAAGTTGCCACCACACGTTTTCAATAATGATTAGTTTCGGGTTTTCCAACGGGGAATTGACAAAGGATAAGGCCAAGGACATTAAGTTTAAAGTTTTTCGTTTCACACTTGCCTGAGAAAAGTTGGCCAATAAATAAATGTCGGTTGTCAGCGTATTAATTGGGTCATCAGTTGTGGAAACTGCCAAAGTTTCCCAGGCAAAAAACTCACTGGGGAGCGGTTAAAGTAACGATAAGGGTTTCGGTTATTTGTGGCATGTATTCTCGTACTCGAATCCCCCAAAGAATCCCTTCGATTGGTACTTGAGACAGGCGAATTATCAGGCATCAACTAGCCATCGCCAGGCTGCTTTATGATCTGATTTAATATAATGTATCTGTAGGGAAGGCCAAGTCGGAGCGAATAACTACCCGATTTATAGTTTCGGCTACGTTTTAGGAGCACTTGCCGCCCGTAGTTGACAGGCGGCCAAAAAGGGTTCGATTGAGAGACAGGACTTGGCTATGTTGTCCTATTTTGTCTAGCTAGGATACATTTGTTGCACCGGAAGAAACGTGAGCATAAAGTTATATATACATTGAGTAACCGGTGATCATTTAATTATCATATCATCATTTAATTATCATTATCATTAACATAGACTTCATGCGGCTGATTTCAAGAACACACTATAGGAATTAGTATTTATAATTTTCCATAAAAGTTGCTCTTACTAAAAATCCACATGAGCTTTTTTTTTATTCCCAATTTACTTAAATTTCTTTAGGCAACATTTACCTTGTGATTTGGGCCATTTCTCTCTGTGCAAAACCAAGCCAAGACTCGGGCATTAGAGGGCATTAAGCCGCATGTGGCGAAATCATCGCCGGAACAGGACCATTTGCCCATTCCGGACATTCAGCATTCGGCATTCAGATGCCAGATGCCATAGCCATGGCCATGGCCATCACCATGGCATTCCACCCCACTCCCCACTCCCCACTCCCCACTCCTGACTCCCACAGACATCCAAAATATTTGCTGACACTTTAGTGGCAAAGCAATCTGGCAAGTGTTGATCGCTCCAACAACTAAATAAACTACTACTAAAAGTCAGGCACAGACCCCAGGACTACCGCTAGCTGTGTCAGTCAACAGTATCAACATAAGCCACAATGCCACGCCCCCAATCCGCAATACCCACTCGCACTCCCGCAATTCTGATCCGAAAGCAAATCCAAAAGCCTGCCCCCCAAACACGCCTCGAACTCGTCCGTCCGAAATGTATTCATTTCAACACTCTCTCCAATCCAACAATTTTCGGTTGGTGTGAGTTTTTGTTATCCGGGGTCCGGTTTCCAATTTGCGTTCTTGCGTATTTTTCGGGGAAACAAATCAAAACAAATGAAATGAAATCAATTCAATGAAGCAAATCAAATTTCATGCGTATTTCGTCGCTTTTCCCCAGCTTTTTCCTCCCCCAACCTCCTCTGGCCGGACAATAAAAATTGTCGGCCTGAAATCGAAACCCAAACCAGGGAACAGCGTAGCCTGAAACTGAGTAAAATCAAATCTGTTGCTATTTGCCCGAAAAGTTGCGGGAAATATTGTATTTATGGCAGGTTTCGGGGTGTGGGAAAATAGGCCTTAAATGTGTGTGTTCGAGTGGCCTGGCAAGGACCATAAAAATCTCTGGGAACAATATAATTTGGAAAGATTTTCCTTAATTTCCTTTGGAAAAAAGAAGGAAAGAAAGCTATTTACGTTTTATGTTGTAATTGCAATTTAATATTTTAAAAGGTTCACTATAGAGTTATAAATTTCCAACTTGCATATACACTTTATCTTAAAATATATATTTTTTATTAAATACTTGTATTGTTTTCCCCAGTGCCGCCTCTCCTTCATGGTATTCGTGTGACTGGCATGCAAATGAAAATCGACAATAGCATAAATTTTTGGGTCTTAAATTGACTTTCGAACAAATACAAATGTTGCAAACTCCAGGAAGAGGCTGTCAATGCCAGAAAAACTTTGACTTTTGTCTGCCGGCTGCCGAATGCCGAATGCTGAATGCCTGCTGCCTGCTGCCGGCTTTGGCTAGCCAAAGAGTCAATTTATTCCGCTCAGCTGGAGGCAGATATCATCGCATATCATTTACATTCTCACCTGGCGGCGGCGCCTCAGCACCACAGCTGTGAAAATTCTCCATGGTGCCATCCGGGAAACTCTGCACCATTACTATTCGCTTTAATGGCAAAGGAGCCGCCACTGCTGCCGCCGCTGATATTTGCGCATTAATTTCATATCATTAAACATTTGCCCGGGTATTATTATTTACCAAACGGGGGGCGGCAAGAGCGAGAGTGGGAGGACCCAGGGACCCGCAGTTAATTGGAAATGTTTTGTGGGTGGTGTTTTTGGGAGCGATCATGGGTTAAGTGTAATGTACCTGGTTGCGTATTGAAATTTATGCGAACGGCGAACTCTGAATGGCACAATGTGTTTGTTTAGTTTAATGACGGTTATTATATCCCACTGATTAATTATTGCCAATGAGGCTCAGAGCCTCATGATGATGATAAAGTATTTGTTGATGTTGTTCTGGTTGAGGCTATTAGCTTGATTAAAGGTTATGAATATGTTGATTAATTGCCCGCTTATTGATTGATCTCCGGCGGAATAAAACGAAGTTTTTTCCCTCATTGAAATTTAGTTAGCTGGGTCTGATTTTTGTACAGATGCTGCAAGCCAAATACCTTCAGATAAACTCCAGAATGATTATAAGGAAAATATAATTCATATTTCAATGTGATTTATCGAAGTCACTAGAGAGCGGTATGAAAAACAATGTTTTTCGATTGGCTTGTTTGTGTGCCACAGTGCATTCATCCCATATAAAATATAGAACCTTAAAGTACATAATTAAAAAAATAATTTAACCTTTGTTTTACTTATATTTCAATTAGTTTAAGCCCAGCCAAAACCGTATAAACTTTAGTTAATTTCAAATTCATTCTAATTTCCAACATGTGTTGCATAGCACTTATTTTCTCTGATAAAGTGTTAGCCCCTCGTACAAACTCCAACTCCCATTAGGTTTTCGGAAACTTTCTTTTGAAAAATATTACTTCCAACTGGATTTTAATAAAATCCGCCAGAAAATAAAACTTTGACGCTAAGCAAATGCACCCTGGTGGCGCGGCGACGATGGGGAACTTTATAAAGAGTGAAATGGGCTAAGGGAAAATATTAATTTTCCACAAACAGAGAGCACAACAGAGACAGGGAAAGGGTTTGGTTTGGCTTGTGTCCCCTCCCGAAAAACTATGAAAACTCATTTAACAAACTTGCAAGGGGCAAAAAAGGGACACAGAAGAAAAACACATCGCCAAATGCAAAACTTGTGTTGACACGACAACTGCCCCGCCCCCATGCCGCCCACCTGCCGGATCACTAGAGTTGCTCCGCCAGGTGTGTGCGCTGATGTCTCTCCGTAAAAGTGGATTAGGGGACGAAAGCACAGAGAGAAATTTTATATCAAATAAAAAATAAATACTGAACATTTAAGGAACAGAAAATAGGTTAGTTTTCTTATTAAATCTGCCAACTCTCAAGCTAGAAAAATGGCTAATTTTTGCAAAGTATTACCATTAGATCCCACTTTTTTTCAGTGCCTTGGGACAGAGCACAGGGACAAAGTGTTGCCGTTTTGCTGTTGCTTTTGCCTTTGCATTTGCTGGTGCCATTTCACTGACGGAGTGACAAACTTCGCACGTTGCACGTTGCACAAAGACGCTGGCGAAACTTGAGCAGATTACTCAGTGAACCCTTGGATGCGACTCCTGCCATTCCCCCGTCCTGCGTCCTGCGGCTATATTTCCTCGGTGCACTTTTTTTTATGTGTAACACAAACCCGGTACTTAGTGAAAAGTGAAAAACCAGTGTAACAATGTTGAGCTTTTAACGGTAAATTGTTGCGAGAGCAAGACCAAAAGACAAAACTTTCTTCTCCTCTTTTTATACCCTTGCAGAGGGTATTATAATTTTGACCAGATGTTTGCAACGCAGTGAAGGAGGCATCTCCGACCCCATAAAGTATATATATTCTTGATCAGCATCACCAGCCGAGTCGATCTAGCCATGTCCGTCTGTCTGTCCGTCTGTCCGTCTGTCCGTCTGTCCGTCTGTCGGTTTCTACGCGAACTAGTCTCTCAGTTTTTGAGCTATCGAGCTGAAATTTTCAGCATAGTCTTATTT
>VNJO01000742.1:0-24902 GCA_008042535.1 Drosophila tani
AAGTTATTTTCTAAATGTAGAACAATATGTTATTAAATATATTTTAAGTTAATTCATTTTGTACATTTAATACCTACATAAATAAAATAAATATAAAAATTTAACATGAAGGAGTAAAGAAAAAAACAACAAAATCTCTATGCACATATATCAATTTTACTGAGGTAGTTCCAAAGGTTTTGAGGTTTATTAAGATTCAAGGGATTCAGGAAATCTGATAGCTCTGACAAGTGTAAGGTATATATACAGGCAGGTCCTGCTCCAAGACCTAGAGCTCTCCAGGAGGAAGCTTTAACCAAGTGCGGGATCGAACATCCACAGCCTAGAGTGACTCAATGCTGGACTTCTTCTTCTTGTTCATTCCGAAATATCCCCACCAGGAGCGCTGGTTGACACCACCGGCTGCCGATCCGCTGGCGGGTGCAGCTGTGGGTGCCGCCGTATCGACGGTGGCGTTGGCAGTCTCACTGAGCACTGCTCCGCTGGATCCGGCCACCATAGACGTCCTCATCTCCGATCCCATGCTGTTCACACTGGAAGCCATCTGGTTGCCCACATTGACAGGGCTTCGGCTGGCAGCAGCGGTCGCCGACTTCCCAGACTTCGCGGACTTGGCCGACTTGACGGACTTGGCTGACTTGGAAGTGCGCACGGTGTCCAGGGACACTTGGGGCATATTGGCCGCGCTGGGAGGCGGCGAGGCCCCTCCAACGGTGGCATTGGATCGACGCCGATTGCTGCCGCCGAAGAACTTGTTCAAATACTGCATGCACATCCTGGAAGCGGATTCGAAAACGAATGGGAATGAGGAACCAGAAGTGGATACGAGTACGGATACGCGAATGGTAACGGTAACAAAGGATCTGGAATGCTCAGTTTTTTGGGAACGCTGCAAGCCCGTTGTCGGTTAATTTTGAGGAATTTTGTGCTTTTAAACATGGAAATTTAGATTTGTAATTACTTCATCTGGAATCGAAGGTAGAACTGACAGCTGTCAGGGTATGGAGGAGGAAACCTACTACACAAAAAAAAAAAAAAAACCAAGAGTTTAACCTTTCTAAGCGTTGTCTTAAAAGTATACTTAAGCAGTATAACGAGTTTAGTATAGATTTTATACTTCAAAATATCTAATGTATTATTATTTTTATACTCTATAGTTTCAATTGTGTATTTTTGAGTATTATTTTTATACGAACCTACATCGAAAATTCGATAACACATCGCGTTAGCTGGAATTTGGTGCTTTTCTGTTTGTCGCGTTAGTGATTATTATGAAATAATGGTGCACATGGGTATAAAATTTATACTAAATTGATGAGCATCTTATTAAGAAATTTTTCATACTCAAGAGTATAGAATTCATGTAACAATCGTATAGGCTCTATGATGATTTTTTTTTGGGTGTAGGATGAGCTGCAAAACAAGGCATTTCCACATAGAAACACAAAATAGAATAATTTCGATTCGCTACAGTTCAAAACCACGGTTCTAGCCTCGATTACGCAGCCGAGTTGAGTTCGAGTGCGAACGAGATGAAGGGTGGAGGTTGCAGCTTTATTTTCCAATTTTTATTATTATCCGATTGGAATCAAATTTGTCCAGTACTTGCGTACTAATATATTTACTTTTTACCGATATATATAATATAATATACAAATTCAAGGATATACTCGTATGTATAGGTATAAAGCTTATTTTTATTAATGCGAATTTTGTGCAAAAGAGTATTATCCAAATGAAATCCTTTGAATCCTGGTGAAGTTATCCGCGTAAAAAGCTCCGCTCCGGGACCTAGAGCGACTCATTACTGGACTTCTTCTTGCCCATCAAGTATCCCCACCAGGAGTTGCGTTTCTCGGTGTGCGCGTTGCCACCGGCTCCTGACGCCGAGCCGGGGTTGGCGGGGTTGGTGTCACCGCCAGATGCAGCCGGCACGGACGGTCTCATCTCCGAATCCATGCTGCTGACACTGTAGGCCAGCTGGTTGCCCACGTTGACGGGTACGGGATGGTTGGCAGCAGCCGCAACGCTCGACTTTGCCGATTTCGCCGACTTGACGGATTTGGCCGACTTGGCATTGCGCAGGGTGTCCAGGGACACCTGGGGCACATTGGCCAAACTGGGACGCGGAGAGGCGGCTGCATTGGCAGCGTTGGAGCGACGCCGACTGCTGCTCCCGAAGAATTTGTTCAAGTATTGCCAGCACATCCTGGAAGCGGATCCGGAAGCGAATGCGGATGGATACGGGCTACGGATGCACGACGAAGGATTACGGTGATGGTGGATCCGGAGTGCTGAGCTGTTGACGGTGAATTTTGAAGAAATTTTGTGCTTCTAAGAAATATAAATTTCGCTTTGTAATTACTTCATCTGGAATCAGGAATGGAATTGACAAGGTTGCAGGGATGGATACCTACTAGGATGAAAAAAAAGTATATATTTTTACTGTAAGGAATTGTTAAGAAGCGCTAAGGGAACGAAGGATCGACAGAAGAGAACGCAGTATAAGAGCATTGTCCGTATGTCTGTCCGTCTGTCTGTCCGTCTGTCTGTCCGTCTGTCTGTCCGTCTGTCCGTCTTTCTGTCCGTCTTTCTGTCCGTCTGTCTGTCCGTCTGTCTGTCCGTCTGTCGGTTTCTACGCGAACTAGTCTCTCTCACTTTTTAAGCTATCGAGCTGAAATCAGCATAGTCTTATTTCTTTAGCACGCAGTGTATATGTCGGAACGGCCGAAATCGGACCACTATATCCAATAGCTGCCATAGTAATGATGGCACGACTGCGTGCTGAACGGTTTTACAGTTTTAATTTTATTAAGCTGCCATAGAAGCGATCGGTCGATTTATATGAAAATGTAAAATTCTACATGTAAAATGTAAAATGTTCAAAATTTACAAAATTCGATATTTTTTCAACATTACTAAAATGGATCGATTTAAATCGTTCGCCGAGAGCACTCTGACCTTGGACAAGGATCAGGACAAGGATGTCCAGTGGCGGCCCACGTCCGTGGTGGTGGAGCGATATTAGCTTCCATTGACTACCATTGCCGCCCGGAAGGAAACGTGATGTTTTTGTGAACATTTGAGACTGAGATTTAGCCTAAGTATTCCCATCACCATCTTTTATCACATATACGATATATCTCTATATATACAGTTGCGGTCAAAATAATAGTAGTGCTGGTCTAGTGAAAAGTTTTTCGGCTGTATCTTCCCAAAGCGTTGACGAATCCAATTCATTTCTTCATATTAGTAATTGCCAATATCTGCTGTCCCAGTATATGAAGTGATGTCGTCTTATCACATCTCTTTCTATTTTATTTTGCATTATTTCCCAATTTAGCACGTTTTTGGCGCAGTCAAAATAATAGTAGTGTCAGATAAATTTGTTTAAATGATTAAATTTACTATACTTTTCTTACGATTTTTGGTCTTAAACATTACTTTAGGATGTTATCAAACAGTTTTGAGCATTTCTAGATCCTTCGTTTATATTTGGTCCTGGCAATATGGAATGTGGAAAATAAATTGCTGCCGAGAGACAAAATCTTATTAAAAAGTTTATATCTGAAAGAAAAACCTACTTCAAAGGGTATATATTATTGGGTGCTCATCTAAAATGATCACATATGCGATATATACAAAAAATCGAGCGGCCGACCAAAGATATTGACAAAGAAGTCAGAGGATCGCCAAGTGAGGCAGGCGATGCATAAGACATTCATGTCTGCTGCAGCCTTAAAAAAGATGTAAAATCTATGCAAATCTGGAAACAATAAGAAGCAACCTTAGAGAGAATGCCCTCATGACAAAAAGTTCCAAAAAAGGGCCTTAGCTAACAATAAAGCATCTTGCCAAACGCCTAACGTTTGCCTTAAAACATCTAAGCTGACCCTCGAAAAAATGTAGGAAAATTTTGTTGCCGGAAGAGCCCAAAATAGGTATTTTTACGGCCGTGGGTCTCGAACGTATTTAAAACGACCACAATTAAGACAATTTTTCCTAAAAATACTTGCAAATCCGTTAAGTACGGATTTTTTGTGAGTTCTGAGTTAGGCGAGCCTTGCGTACCATAGAGGTAGGCCAGTGTATTGGCTCAGAACTATAATGGATCGACATTTATATGTCAAATTCTAAGTCGGCGTGATGCTACTATATATTTCAAAGGATATGCCACTTGTTTGGATGTTTTAAAAGGGCAACGATCCAGCAAATACGAGTAAATTGTACATAGAGTGGCTTGCAGCCAACCAGGTAAACGTCATAAAATGACCCGCAGAGTTACCCAAACTCAATCCGAATGAGAATTTTTTCTGTGACATTCAGAGACAAGTCTCGAAAATATTACCTTACAAAAATGTTTATCATTTGCAAGTTGTGGAAAAATGTTTTCTATGAAAATATGCCAAATCTCAGTTGATTCCATGGAAAATCTCTGAGGAGTCCTTATTGTCTATAAAGGATATTCAACTAAATACTTAAAAAATTCTTATCCATGGATCTATAATAATCAATCAATCAGGTACTCCTCAATTATTTTTTTAGGCTGTGGTAATTTTTGAAAAGTTTCACTACTATTATTTTGACCGACTCAATTTTCGTCAAATTCAACATTTATATTTTTCCTTAATAATTCTTTTGAGTAATTCCAAGTTGTTATGTGTTATTAACATCTACTATTAGTTAAGCTTTAATGAAAATTAAAATAATTTTTTTTAAGAGCTTACAAATTATTTTTTTTGTGGTTTTTATATAGCCTTACTGAACACTACTATTATTTTGACCGCAGCTGTATACCTTTTTTTTTTGCTTGTTGAAATGTATAAAGTATGCCTAAAAATACATATATATGTATATAAAATATTAAATAGGGCCACAAGCCGTATACAAAAAAAAAACTTTTATTTAAGGTAAATATTTAAAAAAAACATTTGATATTTTATTCCTGAAATCTGCCGCGGGTTCTACATAATGTCGTTCAGAAAGTCGTATTGGAAAGCAACAATTAATAGAAAGTAAATAAAAAGAAAAATAAAAATACATTAAAAGAAATACCTCGTGAAGAATATGAAGAATAAATTAAAATTAAAATAATTATCAAAATCCATGGTCAAGCGATGGGAACGCCATGGCAAAAGTAAATCAATATTAAAATAATTATCTCAACCGAAAGTTGGAACTAAGTCAGCCACAGATTCATCGAACTTGAAGCCCACAAGTCACAGATTAATAAATAAAAAATAATAATAAAATAAAATGAGAACCCATTGAAATAAAGAAGGGACGGAGCTCTTAACTGCAGCTCTCCTGCTGGAAACTGAACTGCTTCCGAAGGAGGTCCGCCTTTTATATGCTTTGTGGTCCAGTGCTGCCAGGTTTTTCAAAGCGAAAGTGGCAAAAAAAAATTCAGAAAAAATCCCGAAAAAATACTAGAAATTGTCAAAATATGGCTAAATGAATCAAATGTTCGGTTTTAACTGATATATCCATGTATTTAGGAAAAGTAATGTAATAATACTTATATTTAACAAGAAAGGAAGCTAAATTTGGCAAGCCGAAGTTTATATACCCTTGCAGATAATAATTACAATAAAAATAAGGAACCATATATACTATTTTAATCCGAAGATCAATATTTTAAATGTTCGTACGCTTTCTGGTTATAAAACTAAAATTATAAATATATTTTTTTCTTTCTTTTCTTTTTATTTTTGCGTAAATATATTAACTTAACGCTTGGTGACCTCGTGAACACACAAAAAACGGAAGTGGTCCTCGGCTGAATGTGAAGAATTGCTAGACACAGCGAATTTGAAAGGAATAGTTAAATAAAAAAAATTGTATAAAGGAATAACGTAGCTTCAATTTAAGACATCACTTTAAACGTTTAACAAAGTAAAAGTAATGTTAAATAATTGAAAGACAATCTCGCTAACACACTGTTCACACATGAACACGTTTTATATATATATATGCATACATACAAAGTTTGTATTACAAACATACATATGTACACATGTAGATCTGTAACAAATAGATGCAGCTGTGATCTGTTTGAGCGCATGTGCGCGTATCACTAAACTGTGGCCACTTGAGCCTAGCACAGACAAAAATATCTTCAAGGATAGGTGCGGGTAAGCTGTGTCTTTCCTATCGCACTCAAGAATTTTTCCCATGTTAGGGTTAACCAACCACTGCGTTGGTCTAGCTATAAGACTAGTTTTCATGAACGCAACGTAAGCGCGGTCTTTAAAATAAAGATTCAGACGTCTTTTTATTTAGTCGTTCTTTTCACACACAATCGCGAGCATACCATTTTTCTGCCATAGTGGCGGTGATTTTTTTTTTTTTTTGAAACATGATTTTTATACCCTTGCAGAGGGTATTATAATTTTGCCATGATATTTGCAACGCAATGAAGGAGGCATCTCCGACCCCATAAAGTATATATATTCTTAAATACATATATCACCAGCCGAGTCGATCTAGCCATATCCGTCTGTCTGTCCGTCTGTCCTTCTGTCCGTCTGTCGGTTTCTACGCGAACTAATCTCTCAGTTTTTGAGCTATCGAGCTGAAATTTCCAGCATAGTCTTATTCCTTTAGCACGCAGTGTATATGTCAGAGCGGCCGAAATCGGACCACTATATCCAATAGCTGCCATAGTAATGATGGCACGACTGCGTGCTGAACGGTTTTACAGTTTTAATTTTATTAAGATCCGCCAACGATATCATATAGCTGCCATAGAAGCGATCGGTCGGTTTATATGAAAATGTAAAATTCTACATGTAAGATGTAACATTTACAAAATTCGATATTTTTTCAACATTACTAAAATGATTCGATTTTCAATGATCCAATTGCAGACTGCAAGGGTATACAAACTTCGTTTTACCAAAGTTAGCATTCTTTTTTTTTTTTTGCATTTTCTTAAAGTACATACATATATCTACCTGTTTTACAAAATTCTTTTATTAAGATTCGAGAAATATTTTAGAAGTTACAGTCAAAATTAGAAAGTAGCACCGTGGGGTATAGAACGTTTTATGCAACTTTAAACGCGTTTTTCTGAAAACTGTGTTTTTTCATTCGGTGACCACCATTACTCAAAAACCACTCGGTGGATATTGATGAAATTTTGATATTTTCTTTTTGGCATTAAAAACTAGTCCGTAATCGAAAGATATTGGTTTGATTAACTTTTGATTTTTTATCGAAAATCAGAGTCTAAAGTTTCAAAAGGCCGCCGTTTTGTGAATATAAAATAAAAACGAGAAAGAAAGCTAACTTCGGTAAACCGAAGTTGGTATACCCTGGCAGTCTGCAATTGGATCATTGAAAATCGAACCATTTTAGTAATGTTGAAAAAAAATCGAATTTTGTAAATTTTACATTTTACATGTAGAATTTTACATTTTCATATAAATGGACCGATCGCTTCTATGGCAGCTATATGATATAGTAGTCCGATCTTAATTAAATTAAAACCGTAATTCTAGAACCTTAAAAAACTGCTAAATTTTTAGAAATTCGTTGAAAAACAGAGAAGTTAAATTTTTTTTTTCATTAATTTCGCCATCATTCCTATGGCAGCTATAGGATATAGTAGTCCGATTTCGGTCGTTCCGACATATATACTGCGTGCTAAAGAAATAAGACTATGCTGAAAGTTTCAGCTCGATAGCTCAAAAACTGAGAGACTAGTTCGCGTAGAAACCGACAGACGGACAGACAGACGGACATGGCTAGATCGACTCGGCTGGTGATGCTGATCAAGAATATATATACTTTATGGGGTCGGAGATGCCTCCTTCACTGCGTTGCAAACATCTGGTCAAAATTATAATACCCTCTGCAAGGGTATAAAAACCTTCAATTAACCACTAGAATGATTATTAAACTATAGGTTTATTTTTGGTTTTTTGATTTTAGATGATCCAGATGACTGCTGTGATGGTCACCGTGGGGCAATGGCAATATTAAAAAAAGAAAATTGTTTGTAAAAATTAAGTTAAAGCATTGTTTGAAAACTTTATATGATTTATTTTGTAAAATAAACTTAAATACTATAATAATTTTTTTTTTTTTTAATATACCTTTTTTACGCTTCTGAGTGCATCTTCCCCCTTAGCGGTTGCATTGCACTATAAATCCCAATGGGTTATAGCTATCAGCAAGTGATAACCACGGTGAATACTGACAAGAGACACCTCTTCTTTCCGCTTTCCTTCTAAAACAGCTGTATAACGATACATAGTTGTATCATGACTAAGATAAGGAACAAGCCCCTATCATTTTTCACTTTCCCTTTAAAGTAAATACTTAAAAAACAATTATTAAATTATATGAAGTTAATACAAGTAAGATAAACGTAAAGTTTTTAACATGGGTTCACCATCAGATATAATTTCCTGGTTCTCTTTGAGACTAGATCGTAGTTTCTGTCCTAGAAATTATTTACAAGAAGAAAAGAAGCCTTCAGCTCTGTGTGGTGGCTGGCAGGTAGAAAGTACACATATATTTGCATCAGCATTCCAAATGCAACAGAGTCCCGCGCACTCCTTGGAGGGCACATGTGGCCCAGGAGCTATTTATAGAACCCTCTCCTCTGCTGGCAGACAACAAAGCCGAGATGAAGGCAGCACAGTCACAGGCACAGTCTGCACCGCGCAAAGAATCCCTCCCTGCACGACCAATCAGTCGCAATCCGAGGTCGCAGGAGTACGCACACATCACACCATGAACCGATCCACACCGATGTCCGCCTTCGGAGTGCGGGGAATGAGCCAGCCGCTGGGCATCCGGGTCTGTTGCTGCCGCGTCTGCACTTGCATCAACTTCGGGTTCCTGATGTCGCGCATCGGGGTCCTGAAGCTGATGCAGCTAGGACTGGCCACGCTCTGCGAGGGACTGCTGATCAAGTATGGGGTTCCCTATGCGGACTCCATTGGCCAGGCGTTGACCAGCTTCTTGGCCACCACGGGTCACTGCTTTACCACCACGGGGATCCTGCTCATTTGTTATGCCTTCTCCGATAAATCCTACAGCCTCATAAGGCAGTCCATGTTTGTGAGTGAGCGAAGGAGTCGGTTTTCTGGTTGCCTTACTTATATTTTCGTTCCCTCGATCCCAGGAGACCATATTCAATGGCCTGGCCAGCTGCATGTACTTCAGCTCGGCGAGCTACATGGGATTCGCGTGCGTGGTGTGGCTACATCCACAGTTCCTGGTGCGACCCGGTTTCTGGGCATATCCGGCCATGACTGCCTGCTATGTGAGTTCTATAAGTTATTCCCCCCTTCCGACTTCCATTCATTCAAACATTTCCAGTACATGGGCTATGCGGCGGGCATTTTGCATGCCTTGGACGCATATTTGGCCCTTCGCCATTATCGAGGATCCCGCTAGGAGGAGGAGGAGCAATCATATTTAATCATATCTATTTTAAGGACCCGTACATATATTTCTTTAAAATGAGTTGTGGGTTAAGGCACACCTTTCTGAGAACATTCTCACAGTTTAAAGCGCTGCTTAGTTTAAAATATTTATAAATAATAATAATCTTTCGAAAAATGGATTGGTAATAATGATTAGCACCAAAAAGGAGTGGGAGATCCTGTGTGATCCGCTGTAAGCCAGTCATCAGGCCATCTTATTTGCCTCCGCCTTGAATTTTCTGTAAGAAATTGGGGAATAATACTCGAATCTCTCGAAAATTACACCCAAAAAAAAATCATCAGAGAACCTATACGATTGTTACATGAATTCTATACTCTTGAGTATGAAAAATTTCTTAATAAGATGCTTATTAATTTAATACTACGAAAGTATAAATTTTATACTCATCTGCACCAATATTTCATAATAATCACTAACGCGACAAACAGAAAAGCACTAAATTCCAGCTAACGCGATATGTTATCGAATTTTCGATGTAGGTTCGTATGAAAATAATACTCGAAACTACACAATTGAAAATTTGGAGTATAAAAACTAAACTTTGGAGTATACATTTGGTATTTTGAAGTATAAAATCTATACTAAATTCGTTATACTGCTTGAGTATACTTTTAAAACAACGCGTAGAGAGGTTACTCTTGCTTTTTTTTTTTGGGGTATATCTAGATAGACTCACTTGAGTTGCTTGAGCGCCTGACTAGTCTCATAATCCGACTTTAGCAGACCAATTCGCACCCATCTTGGCCGTTCATGGATCACCTTGTGTATGAGGAACTTCAGGCCCAGCAGAAGGTGCTCAAAGATCACAAACGACAAGTCGGGAACCGAGGGCAGCCAGTGTGAGAAGAAGTCCCTGAACGAGAGAAGAAATCAAAGGAAACTAAGAGTTAATCCAGGAATAAAGGACTCCACACTCACTTGACATTCGGCTGAAGAAAGAGCAGCCCACAATTGCTGAGCAGCGCCATCACCGACAGCAGCTCGAAGGCCAGCTGCCAGGCGCCAATATTCTTGGCCCTCCTTGCAAACGGACGCTTGAATATGTTGCAAAGCTTCCACATATCGATGTGCACGGCAAAGATGTTATTCAGCAGCGCGCCAATGGCCGCGAACGGAGCAACGGCGGCGAAGAGGACGACAAAGCCAAACTGAATGCACACCTGCAGGTAATCCTCGTACGTGGAATGGTATTCATCTAGCCCGGACTCGAAGAAAGACTGCTCGTAGCGCGGTACATCACTGATGGAGCGCAGCTTCTCCTCGGCCACCTCGCGGTGTCGGAACTCGGCGTACTTCTGGCGCAGCACGGCCATCAGCGGTATGCCAATCTCCTGGGCGATGCACAGCACCTGGAAGACTAGCAGCTGCATCATCAGCTGGTACTTCAGCTGGCGCAGATCCTGCAGCACGAACGCAATGTAGAATTGCGAGAAGAAGTTGTTGACGATCTCGAAGAGCATCAGCTTGTTCACCCGATGCCGATCGTACTGCGACCGCGTCCGGTGGTTCTCCAAGCTGGTGAGGAATGTGGCCAGCTTCTCGTACGCCCACGAGAAGATGGCGATCAGCACGGACTGTACGATGACCGGGATGTACAGCAGCCAGGAGTCTGGTCCAAAGTCGGCCAGGACTTCGGCCTCGATTTGAAACTGGTACAGGGCAAACCAGCCGGCAGCCACCACGCAGCCAAAGACAACCGGATAGGAGATGCAGTACATCTGCAGGTAGGTAAAGCGCATCGGATAGTGCAGCGTCATCTTGCCGGTGATGGGATCCGGCTTCATCTGGCCCTGGTAAGCGGATCGAGGCTTATCCAAGCTGCTCATCTCGATGGTGCCCCAACGGTAGGAGTAGCCGGCACACTTGCGCTTCCACAGCTCCAAAAATATCTGAAAAATGGAAATTCTTTATGTGAAAAGCAATATTGCTATTAACTATGCAATTTCTCATCAATCTATAATATTTTGTACTATGTTTTTCAAAAATCTGAGCCCTGGGAATAATCTGTAGCATTTCCTTTAAAATAAATGTATCAGGGATGCCACAGAATTCGCTGCCGATTTTAAATCAATTAAATACGGCTCCACAGAAGGTGTAATATTTTGTAGCATACTTTTGGACATATCATTAAATGGATTTCAAATCTCTAGATATCCAAATAATATTTATCCGAAATATATGCCCTTGATAAACACTTTTTTCAAAGAAGTAGAAAAAGTAAATGCCTTTTTCTACATTAAATCGCTTCTTAATTGCAAAAAGAAAAAAATAGTTGACTCCTTAGTCTATTGATGTTCATTTTACTCCATCAGTAAATCAATCTAATTCGTATTTACTTTTTAAATAATTCTTTTCTGACCCCACCTCGAATTTGGGACCAAAATTTTTGCCGTCGGCAACAGCAACTCTCTTTTCATTTCGACAAGACAAACTTGCCCGTTTTTGAAAACGAAACAAGTAAGAAAGCTACAGTCGACTGTGCTCGACTGTGAGATATCCGGTACCTAAACGTTTGCGCTTCACACTAAAATGCAACTTAAAATTGTACATACATACATACATTGGCGCCATTATATCGCACGGCCAAGGCTCGAATGCGCCACCTGTCGGCTACATCTTGCAACAGCAGTGCCTTAGGGCGGTGTGTTAAAATTCTAACCTTATTGCTAGTATCTCCCATGTTTATCATCCGATTTTACTGAAATTTTCAGGAAACGTCCGCTCTATTTTATTCATTTATTGTATGTATTAACTTTAACCCGAAAATAACAAGTATAGCTTATTTAACGTTTTTTATGATTTTTGAGGGCGCAAGTGGGCGTGGCCAAATTTAAAAACAAACTTGATCTGCGTGCAACAGATTTCAATGTTGTCACCAAATTTGGTAACTCTAGCTCTTATAGTCTCTGAGATCTGTTGTTTCACACGGACGGACAGAGGTTGGCACTAACCCATAATACCCTTGTACCCTATGGGTACCGGGTATAAAAATCTTGTGAATGTGAAATCGGGAGCACCAATTTTTCGTTTCCGAAAACGAAAACGAGAGAATCTTGCGAAAGTGAAAACCGGAGCCTGCCTGTTTGTATTTATTTTTTTAAACAGATGTGAAACTCTTGCCTAACAACAAATGAATCTAATTGTTATTATCTCCATTAAGTAATAAGCACTTAAACGCTGCTATATTTAGACTCCTGATGGGTAAACAATTTCTCCAATTTATAATCTGTAATATTCCGTTTGCCCCATTGCGACTTTTTCGATTCAAACCATTAATTATGGTACATTGTTTGGATTTTCTCATTCTCACCGTTGTCCAGATCACATAGAAGCTGCACACCAGCGATATATTCAGGTCGAACAGCACCTGGAGCAGGCCAAAGACAGCGGGAAAGATCAAGGCTTTCGTATAGAACTCGATAAAACCGAAATAGAGACCAATGCTTGAGCCAAAGTAATTTCTGATGTCCTCGATGGGCAGTTTGGTGCGCTTCAGGTTCCAATTGAAGCGGGTGAGGTATAACTTCAATAGAAAATAATATATGTATACAAATTAATTACAAAGAGGCAGTTATTTAAGTTATGGTTAAACCTACGATGTCATGGAGCGGAAACATATCTTCAATGTAGCCCTTTTGCACGTACGACTTTATTCCGTCCTGAATGACATCCTTGATGAGCACAGGGATTTCGCAGTAGCGCAGGATTTGCTCCTTGCTCATGCCCGGCAACAGGAAATCGGTGATGCAGCCATAGTTGAACTTCTGCATGCTGTTCGTGGTGGTCATCTTCTCCAGCTCGGCAGCATCGGCCAGACGCAGCAGGGTGTCTACGCTAGCTGAGAGATACAGGTACTTTTCGGTTTTTCTAAAAGAAAAAATTTGAATTGAAAGTTTTATAATATTTAATAACTATAGTAATCATTGATTACCCCACAATCTCCAGCGTGGTCTGGATGCCAAACTCCTGGATGATCTTCTCCACATCCTGACAATGTCGCAGCTTAGCCTTGGCCGTGAAAATGATGACAATGTGCGTCTGTGTGTACGCGGGAGAGATCATTATGCATTATGTCGAATATCACCTTGATGCAGCCCCCTCTACTGCTCTACTGACCTTGTCGAAGGGTTCCGCATCCGGACCCAATCCCTCGCAGCCGTCAGCAGAATCCAAGGTCCGCTGGCGCTGCAGCGCCTCCAATTTTAGGCTGCGCTGCCGGCGGAACAGCTGGTTCTCGATGATGTTCCGGGTGCGTGGTCCAGGACCTGTTATGAATTATGATTCATAAAACATAAAATTTTCCCGAACCGAACCGGGAACAAAAGTCCATTATGCACTCACTCTTGGCATCTTCGGACATCGTTTACGGGTGAGACGGCTGATGATGAGTGGCGGCGTCGCTGAACTAATAACAAAATAAAATAATAACAATACCAGGCGGCAGCGGCTCACCTCCAACAACAGTGCCAACTCGATGCGCTCAACAGGTAAAAGCTCAGAATGTGAGTGCCACTAACGGGAATAAATAAATAATTAGAGCTTTTTAAGGCAAATTTTAATTTTTGATGAATAAAAACAATCGGAATTCGTTTAAAAAACATTAAACTTTAAACTAATATATAGATTCATAATTTGAGCAATCCTACACTTGTTGCAATTACAGTAAACCCTAGCGAGCGCTCACTGTAAGCTTGAATCTCTGGTTTTCTTTCTTTCTTTTTTTCTTCTGCCACTCTGGCATGAGTAAATGCGCGCCGCTCCCGTTCTCTCGGTCTCGCTCACTCTGCCCCGTGCGTGTGTTTCAAAAACGGAATATATATTGTATATTTTGGCCCGCGCCAATGTCAAAATACAAAATTTTTAATAATGCCAAAATATTTCGAGAGACTTTCGCGAGTATTGCGGTTCTTGCCGGTTCGAAGTGCTTGGCCCGTGTGTTCGTGTTGTTTGTTATTGTTGTTGTTTTTTGTTGAGTTGTCAGCGGAGCGTGACGTCATCGCAACCATGTTATCGAATTGGCTTAGCCTCAAAAACGTAAATGTCATAATTGATTTAGTTTTAATTCGCTTAAATTAGCAGCTCTCCCCTTTCCCGCCCTCGGATTTGCATTAACCAATCATTTATCGATTGCGCGGTGCAACTCTGGCAGAGATGCGCGCCCGTTGCATTCGGTGACCGGTAGCGCACTGAAATTAGTGACTACTGGACTTTGGTTTATAATTGTATGGGGCTATACAGTGCTCTAAATAGTGATCAAGACAATGATCATTAGAATGGTATGCGCTACGGTTCATTAGCAGTTTTCTCTGGTAAGCCCTAGTCCCTGTGATCAATGATCAATGATTCGTGCTTTGCTGGTGCTGGTGAACGCTCAGAGTAACTGGATGGCATGCAGTCACCACCGGTATGAAGCGGAATAAATAGGATTTTAGGCTAGTGTGGTATTCATAAAGGGTTTTTTTTTTAAATTTGTTGAACGACATAATTATTTTGTATTAAATATCTTTATTTTCTAGAAGCTTTTCCAAGTATGCAAGTAATTTGTATATCTTAAATGTCTGCAAAAATAACATTTTTGTGCCATTGTAATATCGCTTAATTTTGAAAATCCATGAAAGTTGTAAAAAGCTCAATGATTTGGCAAATACCAAAATGATTTATTATGCTGAATTATATAATTTTTTTGCTATTGGCTTTACACAATTTAAAAGAACTTAAGGCCATCAGATAATGTTAAACCAAAACTGTATTTACGGTACATTTGTTGTTGTTATTATTTAAATATTCCTTAAAAAGTAAAGTGTGCTTTTCGCCTTTCCATTCCTCATCCCACATACTGACGATCTGGCATCGCATCATAGGCCCGTTTCCTCCATCTGGCAACGCCGCCAATCACAGCTGATTGCACCTTTTGCCGCCGCCGCGCTCTCCCTGAAACGTTGTGATGCAATTTTGTTGTTTTCAGGCCTAAAAGTGAAAGTTTTCACTGATAAGCCACCACGGATTCCAACTCCGCCCAGCGCCCAGACCATCACCGGAGCCCGCAACCCGTGTTGTTATCCACCCAACCGTTTGCAGTGTATCATTCATTATTCCAAAGGCCGGCGCACATGGAGCAGGGCTAAAGTTGACCTGGGACGAAATAACTGGACTAAGAGATAACAACGCCGCCCAATGAGCGGGCATCGAACGAGCACAAATCGGACAGGCGCCAATTGATTTCCGCCCACACTTCCACATTTCCATTCCCCAAAATACTCGGACGAGTGTTCAAGCGCAAAAAAAACGAGGAGCTTCAAGAATGCAGCGCCTCATGCCCGCTAGCTGGACCAGCGGTGGCAGCCTGCTGCCCTTTCGCGTCTCCACCACCACAAAGGTGAGCTTGTTTAGCTGGAAAAGCTCCTGGAATTGTAATTTCTGGTTAACCAATCGGAATTTGAGCCCAAGTGACACTAATGGATTTTTGTTTAAATACTTTGAACGAACGACGTTCGAGGCAAAGGGCCAAGTGCACTTTAATCTTACTTAACTTTAGTTTTAACACCTAAAATTTCCTTATTTAGTTAGTTATCAACCTTAAACATTGCTCTAACTCAGCCCTCAATCCTCGCAGGTTGTCATCTTCTCGCTGACGGCCGGCGTGGCCCTGATGGGCGTCCTCTCGCGATTCCTGCGACGTCGCAAGCCACCACGTCCACCTCGCCGACCGAGGAAATACACGGGGAGGCGGAACCGCAACAGCATGCGTAGTCCCAATGACCTCATCTCTATAGCCGGCTCCAGGGCCTCGGCGCGTTCGGGCAGTCCCGTTGGCTCCACAATTGCCTACTCCGATCGCCTGTCCATGGCCTCGGGCTCCATTGGAGCTGGCGCGCTGGGCGGCGGCGGCGGGGGCGGCGTAAGCGGCGGACAGACTGCCGGACCCGGCGGGGGATCGATGATGACGCAGCTCACAGCCCAACAGCTGGGCATGATGGGCATGGAGGCGCTGGATACGGTGATAAACTTCTGGGAGGATGCCCTGGCCGCGCACTATTCGCCCGGCGGTCTGCCCGCCCTGCTGACCACGGCGGAGGACTCGGAGTTCTGTCGCGAGATCCAGAATCTGCTGGAGATGGCGTACACGCTGCAGGAGCAGAGCGAGCTGCTCTTCCTGGACCAGCGCTCGGTGCTGTTCCGCGAGGAGCATTCCATAGACGAGGCCGAGGAGACCGGAGAGGCGGACGATGACCGGCGGTCGCGCAAATCCGGCAGTGTCCTCAGTCGCGCTGGCTCCGATCCCAATTTCGATTCGGCGGAGAGCTTTGCATCGGCACTGGATCAGGTGGCGGACCTGCGGGAGTTCGACGGGTTCATTGAGACCTCGTACGAGGAGTATCCACTGTTCCAGACGGCCCTCAAGCACCATGACGAGTACACGGTGCCGTGTCGCACCATTCGGGCGGAGCTGATGCACTGCAGCAGCGACACCGAGTATTTGGCCAAGCTGCACTGCGTACGCTTGGCCTTCCAGTTCCTGTTCAAGGACCCGGCCGTTGGCCAATGGATCTGCGACGCGGGCCGTCAAATACTCACCGATCTGCTGTGCCTCGGCGACAAGGACACCAAGGAGTTTCTGGTGGGGTACGAGGACATGGTGAACTACCTGCGCGACGCCAACAATTGGCCGTGCATACAGGTGGAGCTGGAGCAGCGTAACGTCAAGGCGATGACCTTCTACGACATCTGTCTGGACTTTATCATTTTGGACTCGTTCAAGGACTTGGATGCCCCGCCCGCCAGCGTTACGGCGGTGGTGCAGAACCGCTGGCTGTCCAATGGCTTCAAGGAGACGGTGCGTATGGCTCCGAACCCTATTTCTTCCTAACTTAATGTGTGATTCCCTTTCAGGCTTTAACCACGGCCGTGTGGTCGGTGCTGAAGGCGAAGAAGCGAATGCTAAAGTTCCCCAACGGCTTTATGTCGCACTTCTACGTGATATCCGAGCAGATATCGCCGCTGATGGCCTGGGGCTTCTTTGGGCCCAACGAGAACCTGCGCGAGATTTGCCACTACTTTCGGGAGCAGCTGCTCGCCTTTCTGGGCGACATCTTTAGCTTCCAGAAGAGCCGCTTCACCACCATCGAGGACTTCTCGCAGGATGTGCTGCAGCACATGCAGTCGCGTGTGAATAACATTGGCGTGAAGTTTAGCCAGTAGCCAGCAGTCGCCTATGGCCTGGTCTTTGGTTTTATTTATACTTCTACTTGGACTACTTGGACTCCTTCGATAGTTTCCCTAAGAAATGCTCCACAAAGTTGACTAATTTTAAAGCCTTATCCAAGCATCCAAAACATCAAAACATCATCATAATTGTATGATTAAGCTGCATTTACACAAGTCGCCAAATACAAACATTTGTAAAATAAAGCGCTAAAATCCAATTCATCTGCGATGCATCCATATTTGCATAATGGGTCAAGTGCAGGGAACTGTTTAAATGGTAAATTGACATTAATGTCAGGCTGACTTTTGTCAATGAGGTGAATTGTCGTTTCGGAGTAATTTAGTCGTCAAAAACCATGTTTGTAACTAGAGCTACATACATATTCCTCTAGTCAGGAGTATTCAGTCAGATAAACAAAACATGGTTTTGAGGGGGCTACATTAAGGCTAGTACTAAGATAAACGAAAATCGCTTACGGAATTCCGTAAACAAAATTGTAATTTATTTCGTTTGGAAACCAGTGTGACCAAGAAAAAAAAAAGGCCAGAATCTTTAAGCCTAGTACTAAGATCAACGAAAACCGCTTACGGAATTTCGTGAGCGAAATTGCTATATATTTCGTTTGGGAACCAGTGTGACCAAGAAAAATAAAGAAAATGGCCGGAATCGGTAAAAATTGGTCACACTGACTTGTATTTACTGATATGTTTTGTAAACAAACTTTATAATATACAGAGAAATTAATTCAAATGCATTTTGATTAGGCGCATTATTAATATAATACGTGGCAATGGAGTTGAAGGCAAATAATAGTGGCACCAACGCAAATTGTACAAAAACACAATTAAAATGTCTTTTATGTGTTAAATCGCATATATTGGGCCTCGCCTTTACGTCATTTATCAATTCCACATTATCCTAACGGCTGTCGAAGCGCTCCAACCGAACAGCGACTTCCCCTTTAACCCTTCCTCTACATGTCGCTCACGGAATATATGCAATTCATTTATTTCGCTTACGGAATATTGGTGTGATCTGGCAACCTTTTTTCCCCTTCTCGCTCACAAAATTCCGTTCATCCTAGTACCCAACCAAACGAAATCCCACAGAATTCTTCTTGCTCTTTTCGTTCTTTTTTTTTTTGTATGAAGTTTTCCGTTTATGGATTTTTTTTGTTCATCTTAGTTATAGCCTTTACTCCGAAAAAAATTTACCTCACTGACAAAAGTTAACCTGACATTGAAAAATAGTAAATATCGTAAAATTATTGCATACTTTAGACTCTTTCTAAATTGATTTAAAATTTACAGCGAGCTCAAAGCAACAGTATGCCATAAAATATACAGGCAGGCTCCGGTTTTCACTTTCACAAGATTCACAATTAAAAAAAGTAAAGGCATTTAAGCATTCCGTTTATGTCTCAAAACATCTAAGTCAACTGTTTGAGGCAGAGCTCGCAAATAACAGTTGACCGTTTTTCGTGTTGCGGTCTGCTTCGTAACACAACCGAAAAATACGATGCTCGTGTGCTCTCGCTCTGAACAGAACTTTTCGTTGCTCTTTGTTTTGGTTTTCGGTTAACCGCTCTCAGTTTCGGGGTTCTTGTTATGCTCACTCAACAAGAACTGAGAGAGAGCGATTCAAAAGAACGCTCGCTCATTGAGAGTCAGCAGATGAGCGAAAAAACGAAATGCTCATCGTAAATGGTCTTTTGTCTTCAGTACCTATTTAATAGCGTTTAACAACAACTTCACCATATTTATTAGATGTTAACATTATATTTTTTATATTTATTCAGTGTTAAGCTTAACAATAAGTAGACACACATGTGGTTTACAAGCAGACTGTTTATTCGCATATACACCCATACCAACGCAAAAGACTTTTATTTTCGTCGCTCGTTGCAAAGTGGTCAGCGAATGAGCAGAGCAAAAAGGAAGCACAAAATTGGTTTTCGGTTGAGCACAGACCGTTCGTTCAAGAGACACTCGTGAACGGTTCGTGTCTGACTTTTTCCACAAGTGATGCGCAAAGAACTGTTATTTGGTGACTGCAAGAAACGGTCAACTGTTATTTGCGAGCTCTGGTTTGAGCAAAAAAAAAACAATTAAATATTTCGATAACAAATCGATGACAAAAAGTTTGTGAAAACCGGAGCACCTAAACGCGAAAACGTACGTTTTTGGTGTAAAACGAAAAGGAAAAACAAAAGTGAAAACCGGAGCACGCCCGATATTTTAGATTTATTTCGTTTCTTTTTATGAGGTGTAAAATATTGTAGCATACTTTTTAAGAACCTTTTCGATGGCTTTTTAAAACCAAAGCCTATTTCCGCAGCTACCCTCATATGGTTGGTGTAATAACTACTTACGCTCAAAACATTAGGTTTCTAATTCGAAACAAATTATATGCCTTATAGGCTTCAAGCTTGAATACTGTATATTTTATCTCGATTACAAATTCATAAACACAATTTAAAAAAAAGATTAATAAATAGCAAAAAGGACTAGAACTATAAGTAAGACAATATATTTTATTTTAAAACCACTTTATTGGTAACAGTAAAATATTTTATATAGTCATAATTGAAACAAGAGAAACTACAAATAAATAAACTCAAAAAATTCTTGTGTGCTAGAACTACGACAAACCGTTCCCTTTCACGTATGAAAACGTTTTTCAAACATCATTGAAATATATTGGAAGCTTGCTTTAAGCCTCAACATTAAGTTTTAAAAATATAAATAAATTTATAAAAAAATATAACGATGCAAATTATTGTAGAATGAAGAGAAAATAAGAATACATATTTTCTATTGATTGAAAACCAGCAGAATTTCATGTAGCTTAAAAGGGGAAAATAATATATATGTTATATTATTAATATATTATACTCCCTAAAAACCATTAAAAATGCACTTTGCTTATTGTTTTTTTTTTTTAATTTGATTTTTATTCAAACAGTTTGCATTCATTTGGTTTGTTGATTTGCTTGTTTTTTCATTTGTTTTTTGTTTGTTTGTCGTATGTGTTACTTTGAGTGTTGACTGCAAGCTAAGAAGAGGCAGGTAAATGCGAGTTAAACATTCCCTTCTCTTTCTACCGTCCCTGAATGTGAAATTTGAAACTAGAGGCTAAACTTTAAACTAAATATACATCAATATGAGTTATTTTTGTTTAGTTTTGTTGTGGCGTAGCATTTCGTTAAGAAAACACATTTGAGAGGTTTGAAAACTCCCAAATTTTTCGAGACCCAAAAGTAGGCAACGAAAAACGCTGAAATCGGTGTCTACCCTTGGGCGCATTCCGTGGATTAAACTGTAAATATGTGACATGCGGCAAACAATTGCAAATTGTCTTGAACCAAACAAAGAACACGACGAACCAAGTGTAAGTATATATCTCTTCATCTCTTAATTTCTCTCTTTATATATACACATACATATGTAATATATATTACATATATCACATATATTATATTATGTAAATATATGGTATATATACATACGAGGTGTGTTCAAAAAGTATCGCGAATTTTGTATTTTCGCTGGTTACGTATGTATATTCCAATTTCGATTTTTTTTGTGGCGCTATGTTGGTACTCATGCCTCTCACTTATGCCGACAAGCTCGGCCATTTTGAATTTTCACTTAATTGTTGACAGCTGCTTTGCTTCCACGTGTTTTGGATCGTCTTCGATTTTTACCTATTCAAAAATTTGGATCAAAGAACCTGTATCAAATTTTGTGTGAAAAACGAAATTAAGTGCGCGGATGCATTCCGAATGTTGACTGTGGCATACGGAGGAGCTACCTTGGACCGAAGCAACGTTTATCGGTGGTACAAAATTTTCTCAGAAGGCCGAGAAGATGTGAACGACGAAGAGCCAAGTTCGGTCGAATGTGAACGTTTTGCTGACCGTTTTCTTCGATTGCAGGAGCGTGGTGCATCATGAGTTCTTGCCACAGGATAGAACGGTCAATAAGGAATATTACCTGCTAGCTATGCGAAATTTGCGCGAAGCAATCCGCCAGAAACGCCCGGATTTGTGGAAGAACAAAAATTGGCTTTTGCACCACGATAACGCCCCTGCTCACACATCGTTGCTTGTGCGCGACTTTTTGGCCAAGAACAACACACTAATGATGCCGCAGCCACCGTATTTCCCAGATCTGGCCCGCTGTGACTTTTTCTTGTTCCCTAAACTGAAGAGGCCTATGAAAGGACGACGTTACGCTACGCTTGACGAGATAAAGACGGCATCGAAGGCTTCGAGGATTGGAAAAAACGGTTGGCACAAATGTATTATATCTCATGGGGATTACTTTGAAGGGGACAAAATAGATATTCATGAATAAATAAATAATTTTTGAAAAAACACAAAATTCGCGATACTTTTTGAACACACCTCGTATATACATATATATATATATATGTACATATGTATGTAATATACATATATATCCTTGTGTATAAATCTAACTTTTTAGTTTTTTTTTGCTTGCTTGTCAAACTTACACAACTAGTGTCAGGGATTAGAAGAGGTTGCGGGGCGAGTGTACCATAAATCTTAGTTCTTACAAGTGCTAGCCATTTTTAAGTTGATTTATCCATAAATGGTAGCAAGTCTCTATTAATCCGACTCGAAATCCGATACTTATTGTTGTAGATACCCCCCCAATTAGTAGCACGTTTTGGTAAAAGGTAATTTCATCTTGCTTTTCGTAAATGGGCTTTTTTGGCCGACGTTTAAGGTCCGCGTGGCTTGACTCGATTCTTCGACTCTCTTCGCTCTCTCTCTGGATCTTAGTTACCAATAAATAATGTATTTTCGTATTTTTTGTATGTTTTTCTTCTTTTTCTGGTTGATTTAATGTTTTTATTCATTCATCCATTTTCGCTTCTGCACTTAATGTCACGCTTACTTGCCATCTCTATCAGTTATTTAATTAGGTTAGTTATTATGCTTTGTATATAATTAATTGTTGGTATAATGCAGTCTTTACGGCAAAACAAAAAACAGAATTATGCTATTTGATTTCTTAATATTTGTTTTCATAGTTTTTATATTGTATCGTCATCGTCATCGTCATCATCGATGATACTTGCATAATTTTTCATTGTTCTCATCGTTAAATACATAATAATCAAAAATATATCTGTATACTACGTACATATATTAATTTTAGTTTTTTTTTTTTGCTTTTTTAAAGTTTATGAAACCAAATACACTTATTTAGTTACGCCTTTCTTTGTTGTTGTTGGTTTGTGGTGAACAAAAAGGTTGTTGAAAGTTTATCGGATTATCGAATTATCGGGTTTAAATTCATCAAGCAATTTACAGTCATACATCCTCCTGCTAAGCATTTTGTCTCTTTTCCTCACCATCATACATGCATATATAGTTTTTTTTAATAATTACTTGAAATTTATGTACTTTTCGTATTTTAAATGGTTCTCTTTTTCTTTTTTTTGAAGGCAGTTAGACTTGAGAAGGATCTCAACTACATACATATACATATACCAATTCCAAGTTGTATAAATTTTAATGCTTAAAGAGTTTTCTTTGTTGGTTTCTTCTTTGCTTGCTTGCTTGTTTGTTTTTTTTTTTTTTTGTGATTTGTTAACAATTATTTACCACAATTGTAGTTTAAGTTCTCTTTAGTTTTAGTTTTAGTTTCGTTTAGAGTTTTTCTTTTGTAATATTTTTAAATTGCTATATATGCGTTTTGGCTTACAAATTAGTATTCCGCTTTCAATTTGTTTTTGTTTTTTTGTTGTCTTAAATACAAGGCTTAGGCTCTCAGTTGCTATTTAATGATGCATATATCATGATGTTTTTAACACGTCCTCTTCTCGCTTCTTCCTTTACTTTTTATTCATTATTCACTTTACATACGTTCGCATACACAAAAAATACATTTCGGATCTCTCTTGCTCTCGCTCTCTCTCTCTTTCTGGTCGTCTCTCTTACTTTCGCTTATCCTATCTCTTACTCTTTCCACTTGACGTTACATATTTGATCCCTAAAGGCATGTTTTTCAAAGTTTCTTCCATTTCTAGATTTTGTTTTCTTTTGGTTTTATTCTTTCTTCGCAAATCAAAGGCTGAAAGAGGTATTAAAAAAAATAATAATAAATAAAGGAGAGTTTGATATTTGTTCCTTACTTATTTCTTCTTTTTTTCTATTATTGATTATGCATAGGGTTTGAACGATATGAAAGTTGTTTTTTGTTTTCTTACCTCGGGCCTCGGGCTCCATTGGAGCTGGCGCGCTGGGCGGCGGCGGCGGCGGCGGCGTAAGCGGCGGACAGACTGCCGGACCCGGCGGGGGATCGATAATGACGCAGCTCACAGCCCAACAGCTGGGCATGATGGGCATGGAGGCGCTGGATACGGTGATAAACTTCTGGGAGGATGCCCTGGCCGCACACTATTCGCCCGGCGGTCTGCCCGCCCTGCTGACCACGGCGGAGGACTCGGAGTTCTGTCGCGAGATCCAGAATCTGCTGGAGATGGCGTACACGCTGCAGGAGCAGAGCGAGCTGCTCTTCCTGGACCAGCGCTCGGTGCTGTTCCGCGAGGAGCATTCCATAGACGAGGCCGAGGAGACCGGAGAGGCGGACGATGACCGGCGGTCGCGCAAATCGGGCAGTGTCCTCAGTCGCGCTGGCTCCGATCCCAATTTCGATTCGGCGGAGAGCTTTGCATCGGCACTGGATCAGGTGGCGGACCTGCGGGAGTTCGACGGGTTCATTGAGACCTCGTACGAGGAGTATCCACTGTTCCAGACGGCCCTCAAGCACCATGACGAGTACACGGTGCCGTGTCGCACCATTCGGGCGGAGCTGATGCACTGCAGCAGCGACACCGAGTATTTGGCCAAGCTGCACTGCGTACGCTTGGCCTTCCAGTTCCTGTTCAAGGACCCGGCCGTTGGCCAATGGATCTGCGACGCGGGCCGTCAAATACTCACCGATCTGCTGTGCCTCGGCGACAAGGACACCAAGGAGTTTCTGGTGGGGTACGAGGACATGGTGAACTACCTGCGCGACGCCAACAATTGGCCGTGCATACAGGTGGAGCTGGAGCAGCGTAACGTCAAGGCGATGACCTTCTACGACATCTGTCTGGACTTTATCATTTTGGACTCGTTCAAGGACTTGGATGCCCCGCCCGCCAGCGTTACGGCGGTGGTGCAGAACCGCTGGCTGTCCAATGGCTTCAAGGAGAC
>VNJO01000751.1:0-29448 GCA_008042535.1 Drosophila tani
CTCCATCCATACTCCCACACACAGGTTTTTATGCGAGCTCATGACGATTGTAAAGGGACGGTTGGCCAGGCCAGGGGGAGGGTCTAGATACTGCCTGTTTTCGGGGGGTGGGGGGAGGTCAGGTCACTAAGCGTGCGCTGCCTTCCGCTTAATGTTATATAATTTTTGGCCAGGCCAAACAAACCGTAAATATGTACACACAACAACACACACACACACACATGCACGGTTAAAAAAAAATGTAAAAAAAAAACAATTAAGAAGGCATCTCTAACTGGGTTTCGCATTACGCCTCTCACCCCTGCTGCTGCTGCTGCTTTCGTATCACCGGATCCGGGTCCTGGGCCGTCACCGGAGCAGCTGTTCCCGCCGCCTCCGCCGGACCTGGACGCCCCCGCCTCCGACTCCGCTCCCTTCCCGCTATCTGACGCCGATGACGTCGCCGGGTCCGTGCTCCGCTGCATTTTCTGCGTCCGTTCGATTGTCGGCTTTGGCTTTGACGTTGACGTTGGCGTTATTGCTGCTGCTGCTGCTCGTGTGCCCGTCGATGCTATTTGGCATAATTTGCATGCCCCAACGCCGCCGTCACCGAGTTATGACCGCGCGCGCGCCTCTCTCGCAACTGCTGCTCGTTCCGTTCCGTCTTCTTTCTTTTTTCCTTTTTCCGCCCCCCGTTGTTCCGTTTTCCGCTTTTCTATCGCCTTTCTCCTGGCCGCGCACCTGGGATGGTCACACTGGCCCGGGCCAGCCTCACAGCGGGGGGGTCACACTAGCAGCCGGAAAGTTTTTCAGCCATGTACCGTTAACTTGCCGCATATCGCAAATCGATTACATATCGTATATCGATTAACGATTTTAACTTGAAATTACGACAATAAAATTAAAAACTTAGAAATTTTCTTATTTTTGGGGGAAAAATAAGTACTTTTGTTAATAAAATTAAATTAAATGAAAAATATTTCAACAAAATTGCTTACAAACTAAGATTTTTTGTGTGGGCAGAGATTCATTTAAAGAAATATATATACTTTTAAGCACAGAACCAAAAAAAGACTTTGTATACACTTTTAAGCATTGTTATTTGTTTGTTCAGCGCGAAAACTACAGTTTGGTTATTTTTAGCCTTGCCTAATGCATCATTTTGTTGATAAACCAACAAATTGTAGGTACAAATATTTCCATTTCCGAAACAGCCACGAAAATAAGTATTACATTGCCCGCATTGGTTTTATGTGGTTGCGTTTTATTGAAAAACTAGTTTCTCTGTTACAATATGGATGTATGTATGAATGTTCTTTTTTTTCGTGTATTTTTGATCATTAATTAGTGGATGATGTTTTAAAAAAAAAGTAATTAAAGGTGTCTTTTTCTCATACAAAAAACCAAAAAATGAAAAAATATTCCCCGAGGGAAGAGCGCTCTCGTCTCGGTCTCGGTTGAGAGGCTCCAGAGTTAGTTAGAGTAATATTTATATAGGTTTTTCGGAGAACTTCAATGTTTGGAACCGCCTTACTTAGTAGCTAATTCAATAAATTAAGATCTCTCCCTTAAGTTCCTCTCACACTTAAATTAGTGGCTGTGCTTTTGGCTCACTCACAACCACAGCTGGCCGCCGGCTATCTCCAGCACCATCTTCTTGCGGAAATAGTCCATGTGCTCCTGAGCAAAGGTAATGGGCGCATCGCGTGTTATATACTCGGCGAACATGCAACTGAAGACGCCACAGTCGCTGCCATTGGTCTGCTGCGGCACATTCGGCACGCTCTCAATCTTAAAGGCGCTCGTGTCGAAGGGCTGCTTGCGCTTGTCCAGCGACTCTTGGCGCAGGTACGACTCCAGGGCGTCCAGCACATTCTGATTGGGCTTGCCCATCGAATCGTAGTACCGAATAGTCTTGTTGCGCATATGGATGATGGCCATGCACCAGTGCACGCCATTGCAGTGCACCGGCACTGGGATAATATCCTTACTAAACAAATCCACTTTGCGCGTCCAGCGCTTGACGCCTCCGTGGCCAGTCTGCAGGAGACGGGGAACAAAGAAGGTATTCATGGCATACACGCTGGGCAGCTGGCCCGCACGCAGCTCCGAACGCTCGGTCAGGAGGTTCATGTAGAAGTTGATCACCTCGTCGTTTAGCCAGCTGCTGCCGAGCAAGGTGCGTAGGTCGCTGCGATGGATCTGCAGGCTGAATTTGGTTACCAAGACCTGAAAGGGGAGTTAAGAGGGGAGTGCAAGAGTTAGGGAGTTCTCTGTGAAGGTTATTTACTGTAAGCAACCCACCTGATGAGCCGCACCCTGTATGAGTTCATTGTAGCGCTTCATGTGCTCTTCAGTAAGCGGAATAAACTCGGCTTCCTTCTTCTCAGCGGCCTTGTCCACTGAGCCAATAACCAGCAGAGGCTTGTGGACCAGGCGGAACTGGATCATGCTCTCGCGCAGACTTTGCTCAAAGGCACGGCGGGCATCGCGCGACTTGTTGGCCCTTGAATTAAAGCAAATTTAAGCTCGAATTTAAGCAAATTTAAGCTCGAATTTAAGCGAATTTAAGCTCGAATTTAAGCGAATTTAAGCTCAAAGACAGGCCTAGGAAACTCACTCGCTTTGGGCCACCGCGCGACGGTGATCGATCTCCTTGCGCTGTCGCTCCATCTTCAGCTTAAAGTCCTCGGCAAAGTTGTCCTTAAAAAACACGCTATTGGCGAAGCGGCGCTGCATGATGTCGGCCAGAGCCACTGTGGTGTTGAGCTGCAAGGAGCTAGTTGTGGAGTGTAAGGGGCCGCTGCAAAAGAGAGCTCAGAATGAATACATTTCAATGGGAGGCCCTCCTCCATGACCCTCACTCACTTGTGGTTAACCAAGGGCACAGCCTGGCCCTCGCCATCGGAGCTATCATCAATGGCCTGGATTACATCGGAGCCCTCGGAGCTGCTGCTGGTACTGGAGATGCTCTCGGTGCTGGACAGGGTGGAGGCATGGCTGGTGATGCTCCTGGGGCTCTGGATGCGCATCAGCGGCGGTGGCTGCGGTGAGTTCTTGCGATCCAGCAGCCGGGCATAGTCCGAAAGCTCACGATTCACATGGTTATTAACGGCTCTCGATGGCAGCGAAGGCGGCGGCTGCTGGTGCTGCTGCTGCTGAGCTGGTAATGGTCTATTCCCGGCCAGAATGGAGCCCCAGGTGGCAGGTGGCTCGGCGGCGGGTCTATTCAACATCTGCAGCGGCGGTGGATTCGGTCTGCTTGTGGTCCTTATAGCCGACTTGTCGTGGCAAAGATTGCGCAGCAAGGCGAGGTATTGGTCGCGCTCCGAGCGACGCTCCTCCTGGTTCAGCACACTGTCCTCGACATGCGGTGGCCCATGCCCATTCATCATGCGGCTCTCGGGAAAGCCATTCTGTCCCAGGCGCACCGCATCCGAGTAAAGCAGCTGGGGACGCACCGCCGCCAGCGAGGAGGTGGTGGTGGAGGAATCGCCGCCGGTGCCATTCGGGGCTAGCGGCGGCGGTGGCGGCCGCCCAAGGCCATAGCTCGGGGAGAACGACGACGGCTCATCGTCATCCGAGAGGTCAATGGCTATGTTGGGGGCATTGTTGCGCACGCGCCGCTGCGTAATCGTTGGCGCATTGAATATGGACAGACGCTTGGCTGCTTGGCTCTGGCTCTGCCGCTGGCTATCCCGCTCCCTCTCCCGTTGTTCACGTTCGCGTTCGCGCTCTGCCATGGACCTACTACTAGTGGGCGCGTAGTCCTCGGCAGCCGCCTCATTCGTTATGAAGCGCGGAAAGGAGTTGTCCACGCGTCGGTACTTGATCAGCGGGGGTTCGTCCTCCGCGGTGCTGGCGGGGAATGAATAGAAAAACAATTTAAAGAGACATTTAAAAAGGGATTTTAAGGAAAATATGGGGAATTTCCAGATCTGATTTGGAAGTAAGTTCAAAGGGGAAGGTTCTTGGTGACTCTTAGAATTTGGAAAATAACTATAACTTGGTGTTTGTATTAGAAAGCCACGAGCAAATGAGTTAAATAGTGTAATTCCTGCCAAAAGGATTACTTTAGCCATTCAAACAATGTTTAAAGACAAAGAAATATGTAAGAACAAGTAAGAAAGCTATAGTCGAGAGTGCTCGACTGTGAGATACCCGGTACCCAGACGTTTGCGCTTCACACTAAAAGGCAACTTAAAATTGTACATACATTACATTGTACATACATACATTGGCGCCATTATATCGCTCGAATGCGCCACCTGTCGGCTACAGCTTGCAACAGCAGTGCCTTAGGGCGGTGTGTTAAAATTCTAACCTTATTGCTAATATCTTCCATGTTTATCATCCGATTTTACTGAAATTTTCAGGAAACGTCCGCTATATTTTATTCATTTTTTTGTCTCTATTAACTTTAACCAGAAAATAACGAGTATAGCTTATTTAACGTTTTTTATGATTTTTGAGGGCGGAAGTGGGCGTGGCCATATTGTAAAACAAACTTGATCTGCGTGCAACAGATTCCAATGTTGTCACCAAATTTGGTAACTCTAGCTCTTAAAGTCTCTGAGATCTGTTGTTTCACACAGACAGACAGACGGACATGGCTAAATCGACTCAGCTGGTGACGCTGATCAAGAATATATATACTTTATAGGGTCGGAGATTTCTCCTTCTTCCTGTTACATACATTCTCGGTTGGCACTAACTTATAATACCCTTGTACCCTATGGGTACCGGGTATAAAAATGTTAAACTAAGCATTTTCAAAGGTTAAAGTAGGTAAGTCTCTAATCAAAGACATGTTACAGGTTAAAACTCTAAAAAAGAGGCTCTCAAATCAAAGAATAAACTCAATAAATGCTCACCGTCGCTTCCGGGGAAAACTACGGTTGTTGCTCGGCTGTTGCTGTTGGTCCCCAGCGGGACCAGATCCCGAGCCAGAGCCGGAGCCGGAGCCGGAGCCCGCCTCGTCCGGTTCGGATGGTGGTGTGTCGTTGCGATTGGTCCAGCCGTTTAAGATGTTACGGATGCGTCTCAACAGATCCAAGCCCATCGGATTGGCTTGCTCGCTATTCCCGTTGTTGTATGGCCACCAGTCGGTGGAGGAGCCTGCCTGCCGCTGATGAGCACCGTTCAAGCGACGCTCGCTGAACTTCAAGAGGGTTGCGCTTTCAAAGCCCACCACGATTTCCTCGCACAGGGCCAAGGCTTGCGGGTTGTCGTCGTCGTCTACTAGAAGCTGATACACATCGAGCAGCTTATACAATATGATGGCGTTGCTCTCCGAACGAGCTTGTAACTCCACCCGGTTGTGTTCGGTGGTCGGGAGTTGGCAGTTCTCGCGTATTTGGCGGAGACACTCGCGGACGGTGTTGGCAAGGAGATCAAACTGGGTGTGGTCTGCTCCGGGACCCTCTTCGCGGTTGGGGGCCTGTGGGAACTGCAGATGCTCTGTTCCTGGACGCTGTGCGAAGCTTAGGAATAGCTCTTCGAGGCTGGGCGCTGGTTGGGAATGGGAGGGCGGCGGGGATTCCTGCTGCTGCTCCTGATTAGACAACTGCTGTTGGCTTGGAAGCTGTGCCTCGTAAGGAAACTGCTGCTCTTCGTAAGGAAACTGCTGCTCTTCGTAAGGAAACTGCTGCTCTTCGTAAGGAAACTGCTCCTGGTAGGCGAAGTGCTCCTCGCCTGCGACTTCTAGCTCGGGCAGGGAGAGTGGAGGGGTCTCCTGCTCAACGACGATGAGGTGTTGTTGCTCCTGATTGGGAAACTGCCCCTGACTGGGCTGAAGCGGCTGCTGTTCGTAAACCAACGGCTGCTGTTCGTAAACCAAGGGCTGCTGGTAGCCGCTGGAAGCGATTTGCTCCACTTGGACGTACTCCCCGTTGGTCTCGAATCTCAACGGAAGCCCAGGCTGTAGTCCGATGTAGTTATCAGCGTCCTGCTGGAAGTATACCCCGATCTGCTCGTTCTCTGCCGGCAGATAGAGCTGCTGCTGCTCCAGCTGCTGATGATGATGCTCCTGCTGCTGCAAATCGTATACCGGCACGTAAGCGTTCAAGTTGTAGAGCTGCTGAGGCTGCACATGCTGGCCAATGCTGGCGGCGGGCAAGTAACGGGTGTCCTCCTCTAGCAATCCAGATCCATGTGGGCCTACGTAGGATTCGGATGCGTTCTCAATGTGCCCGATGCCATCGGGTGCCAGCGACATGCGTGTTGGGTTACCGCTGCCCCGAACAAAACCTGCAACGAATCCACGGCGTCGTGAGCGTTCGCGAAAATGTACGAATGTGCAAAGAAAGCCGGCTCAAAAAGCCGACCGCTTCTTCCCGCTTTTCTGGCCGCCCGGAAATGTCTGCGCCAACTTGCCGCCTGGGCCCCATCGAATGCCGCCCCGCCGATCACTTACCGCTTGGTTTGGTGGTGTACACTTTGAATTTGGACACGGTGCACTCGGGGTATCGTTCGAAGCGGAACTTCCAGAAAAATTACCGAGAATTAACAATAAAGAATTTTCATTCTGTGGCGTGCTGGTGGTAGTGTGACCGTAGGCAGGGGCCTTGCAAAATGTCACACAGCAAACAGTGCTGCCAAATAAGCTATTTTCTGGCCAGATCTGACCTTTGGCTATTTCATACAAAAAATTTGTTATGTTTCTTGCTTTTATATGTTTTCTATAATTCTTAAATTATATATTTGGAATGCATTGAATTGCTGCTATAGATAGAAATACAATATGTCTATAAGGTAACGACTATTCTACTTTGCAACTTATTAATAAATCTAGCTATTTTTTTTTTGGCCTGCTCGCTGTAATTAACTGCCGATCGATGGCAGCACAGGTGGTGAACAGTGTGCCCGCCAGGTTTTCCTGGCGACTGGTTACACTGGTCGAACAAAACGCAACAAAAGCAAGTGAAAAAAAAAAACGCTATAGCTGTCTCGCTCTATCTCATGCAGGCCACAAGAAATCACGAATTAGAAGAAACTAATTGTCTTTCTTCATTTGTTGTTTACCAATATAAAGGCGAAATAAAGACGTTACGGAAGATTAAATATAAAATGTTAACAAAATTTCACAAATTTATTTCTTTGCCAACAGATACTGATACACTACTGGAAAATTAGCTTTACTATTGTACATACCTATATTGATTCTTAAGCCATTGCGGCGGCTGGCCGCCGAATTTAAATCCATTATTTCCTGGTCGTAATCGCGCTTGAGAATTAAATTTTCGTTCAGTGACTGTGACTAGTTCCTCTTATGCTGACGCTATCTTGACGTTTCAGTATATTTTGTTGAGCTGTCAAAGAATACATCGACACTCTGGATATCGATACTTGAAAACATTGATATATCGCGATATATCGTACTTATTCTGTTTTTTATTTTAAAAACCTGTAAATCCTAATGAAACGTTAGGAGATTACGTTAACCCGTTTTCAGCCGACGAGACCAAATAATTCTTTAAGCTGTTGAGTTCCTGAATGTGATATTAGAGATGTGAGATCAGGATACATATTTTAAAATTGTTTTATCACATTATCAGGTTTTTGTTAATAAATACCAGTTTAACAACGATATTCGGTTTCAGCGGACTCCTCTAGTCCGATATTATTTGGCCAGCCTTACGAAAAGTTCTTTCAGACTCGCAGGACGAAGCCTGAACGCGCAAATAACGTTTTGCGGTCCGGTTTAAGGCTATCATACCTTTATTCTCCATCTGAATAAAAATAGATATATGCAAAAAGTCATAACAAGTTACAAAACACTTACTTTCCAATAATGAATTGGCTCTTTATCCTCTAGCATGTTTGTACTCTCAAAATACTGCCTTAAAGATGGCGTCAACTTTATTTGATCTCAGTTTGAAATCAGCGATATATCGATACTTATGCGAAACATCCATGTATCGATATTAGGATCGATACTTTGACAGCTCTAGTATTTTGAGTTAACCATATGGTATATTTGAGCGGGCGTGTTCTGGTCACACTTAAGCTTACATCTGCGTTAAATAAAAATTACGATACTTTTATATTTGTTAAGATTATTCAATAAAAGTCACAATGTCCGATCTCGAGAGCCTGTCCGGCAACGATAAGGAACTGCAGGAGTTCCTCATGATTGAGAAACAAAAGGCGCAGGTCAACGCTCAGGTAAGATCCGCTTCATCCACCGCTTAAATAACAATAACAACCGCCGTTTGGCACTCGTAGATTCACGAATTCAACGAGATCTGCTGGGAGAAGTGCATCGGGAAGCCGAGCAACAAGCTGGACTCCGCCACCGAGACCTGCCTGAGCAACTGCGTTGACCGCTTCATCGACACCTCGCTGCTGATAACCCAGCGGTTCGCCCAGATGCTCCAGAAGCGTGGCGGCTCCGATATGTAGGGAAGCCGGAAGAGCCTGGAAAGCCAGGAGAGGCAGGAGAGCCGGGAACTAAGAGAGCTTCCTTCACTACTGTCCTACTGTTAAATCTATTTTTAAACACAGAAATTATCTTGTAAGCACCCTTTTGACTCTGGACAGCGAAGCAGAGTTTCCGCCGCATGTCTGCTGCCGCCGCATCCGGGTTAAAGAGTGTGCCAGTGCCAATGCCGAAGAAACTGGAAATCTTGTACCATATTACTAACGTTTCAACGGCCCCGACACGCTAAGCGAATCCAAAATAAATACAAGTTGCGTTTTGTATGTTACCAAAGAATGTGATTTTAATAACTTTTTATCAGCGATCATTAATTTATTATAAGCCATCTCTAGTTCCTCTGTGGTTCGATAACTGAAAACGATGGTTGCTGATAACGATTATTTATCAAAAGAGCGAGAAATCGAATTCCAAGAGAGCTTTCCCGCTTTGCTCTCAACATTTCTAAACTTAATTTAATTGGAAATAAATTTAAGATTCATTTTTTTTTGTTAGTTATTTATTAATATCACTGCACAAATACAACAACTACCACACCGCCGACAACGACAACAACAACAATAGACAGACTAGGATCAACCCCTCCTCTTGGTGTCCAAGATCCTCCTCCAGCTCGAGATCGCGCGACCCCTAATCCCTGCCCTGGCAGCAGAAGAAGAGGAAGTTCCAGAGCAAAGCACTCGCTCCGTAGAGGGCTCCAGCGAGACCGACGGTGGCCTGGAACGAGTACCGCTCCACCACGTAGTGGGCGAGGGCGCCCCAAAGGAGCACCAGCAGGCCGTTGGTGAAGTGCACCGGACGCCGGATGGCCGTCCAGTTGGCCCGCGTCATGCCCATCTGAAAGACGAGCTCCTGCAGAAAGGCGGTGACCACCTGGCCGAAGCCCAGCAGGACGGCAGAGACGCTGAGCAGCAGCTTCGAGGTGGAGAAGCTAATGACTAAGGGCGAGAAATTTTGGAGTTCTTCTAGGGATCAGCAGAAGCGTAAACTCACAGATCAGGGCCAGGCACTTGCAGAGGCTGCCCAGCGTGTGCCACTGGAGCTTGCGCTTGTAGAGGCTCGTCCCGAATCGCGGCGTCATCAGCGAGAAGCACATCCAGGGAAAGGCCAGCAGCGAGAAGAGGAACGGGATCTCGGCGTTCTTCAGCGCATGGTGGCTGACGGCCAGGCCCGGGAGCACCGTCAGGCACATCACATAGCTGAAGATGTCCGCCGAGAGCAGCAGCGTGGTGGCGTACAGCTGCGGCACCAGCAGCGCCTGGTGCAGCGGCATGGCGATCTTGTCCAGCAGGTTCCACCACAGATGCGAGGTGACCGCCCGCGACATCCGGCGGATGCGATGCTGGAAGAGTCAGAGGTGTCAATTCGCGTAGAACAACAACGGGGGAGGAAGACCACTCACCAGATTGGCATAGTCGGGCGGCAGGGGCGAGGAGCTGCCGGTTCCTGCTCCGGTGGCCGTTGGACTCAGGGGCGTCAGCGGATAGAGGCGTCCATTGGACAGCGACTTGTGCGACATCTGCGAGGCAGACATGCCATAGTTGTCGATGGTCGCATTGCTCGACCGCATCATGGACACCGTCTCATCCTCCTCGGGTATGATCTCCATAATCTCCACACCGTGCGGGTTCACATAGGTCACATATGCCTCATCCGTGGCCAGCATGTAGTTGCTGTGCGTGTCCACCACGGCGGCGGCCACTGCAGCTCCCGGTGTGGACGGCATTGCGCCCATTTCGGTGGCCGGATTTCGCCACGACAGCGTGTCCAGGCCGTCCAGCTGATCCGCCACCAAGTTAGCCGCCAGGGCGGCTCTCAGCGGCAGGGCCGCGAAACCCGTCTCCGCCTTAATCACCGATATCCGTTTGGTGGTGAAGGCGTCCTCGCGGTGCTTGGTGATGATCAGGCTCAGCGGAATGAGATTAACCAGGAGGGCGGACATCAGGACGATCGACTGGGCGGTGCCGTACAGCGTCCGGAGGCTGGTGAAGACGAACGAGAGGAACAGCTGGCAGAAGGCCTCGCCGCACAGGTGGATCGTCTTGCGCACGTACTTGTCCTCCCGCGGACGCACTGCCTCCAGGATGACGTGCGTCTTCCACAGGTACAGGCTGGAGCCAATGCCTGCGTCATTAGGGATATATAAATGGGTTTTTAGTTAAAGTTTTTAGTTAATATAAGGCCTTAGTTCATAAATGCCTAGCTTAGGCCTTTGTAAGCATGCTTTTTGCAGTTTTAAACGCCTTAAGCATGCTTTTTGGCATTTTTGTTTATTAAAATTATGTTAAATACACTTATTTATTAATAATTATTATTAATATTATTAAAATAGGCCCTTTAGTTCATAGATGCTTAGCTTAGGTCTTCGTAAACATGTTTTTTGGCCTTATTTATTTATTAAATTTATAAATTCTTAGCTTAAGGCTCTAATTCGACTTCGTTAGCATGCTTTCGATCGCCTCAGGCTTGCTTTTTGGCATTTTTGTTTACTAAAATTATGTTAAATACACTTATTTTGTTGTTATTCCCGATAACGGCAGCCTTGTGCTCCCATAAAAGCGATATAAACCAATCTATATTGATAATAATGGTGCAAAATCAACCAGCACTCGGGTGATGTGTGCGTATACGTGATATATTGCGTTGCAAGCTAAACCCCACACAATCTCTAAGCTAGTAGGGGTTTTCGTGGAATATTAAACATATATTAAAGCCACAAAGATATAAAAAATATAGAAAATTTAGAAAATATTGGAAAGGCAACGGAAGCTATAAAAATAAAGATCTAATAATTAATAACTCTTACCCGCAAAGCACCCGTAGAAGACGATGGCCACCACTTGTGTCGTAGTAGTAACCACTATCCAGGCGGAGGAGAACAGGATGCCGGCCACCATTAGCGAGACGCAGGCAATGAGTGTGGCCAGCAGGAAGACCCTCCGATACTGTGTGGTCTCCCTTGATCGGCCGCTGTACTCCGTGTCCAAGTGCTCCATTATGGAGCGACACAGCTCCCCGGTGGCCTGGTAGACAATGGCCGGCCAGATCCTAAGCACCAGATCCTTGTCGGACTCCACCACATTGCCGTACAGGTAGGCGGGTGTGGCCAGGAAGGCCTGTGAAGTTGAAAAAATATTTTAAATCAATTTATGCATGAGGGAGAGTGTTTACAGGTATCAAAAATAACTTATTTACTATTTGAACTCATTTTTATAGGGCGTTACGAAAGAGGGGAAGATGCTATTTACGTGTATGGCGAAGCCGCAGAGCATGTACTTCTGTTGGATGTGCTTCTTGACCACTCGCCGTCGCTGGATGCCCGCGGTGGCCCTGGCTGTGGGCCGACGCACGGAAGCGGGGGATGCCACTCCCATGCCCACGCCCACGCCCACGCCGCCGATCGCTGTGGTGGCCATGTCCTCTCCTTTAAGGTGTCTCTTAAATGCTGTCCTGGATGGATCCCTTTGGAACTGGTGTCTGTGCGTGTGTGTGTGTGCACTTCGTCTAGCTGCTGACACTCATCATATTCCAAGCAAAAATTAAAAAGCAAAAAGCAAAGCAAAGCCACAGCCAAACCCCGAAACCGAAACCAAAACCGAAACGTTTAGATATAAATGGCGAACAAAAAAGACTGGCGGATCCGGAGAGCCGGAGGCACGGAGACCCCGGACTCGGAGAGTGAGACTGATAACCATCGGGGGCGCTTATCACAGCGCCAGATAGATATATCTGTGTCCACACAGAGGCGCAAGTGTATCTGCGCAGCTGCGTATCTGAGTATCTGAGTAACTGGAGCTATCTGGGCGAGTATCCGTGAGATTAACGTCAGATATGTAAAGCGTTTGCGTTTGGCGTTGGCAATTCTGTCACCGCCAGCAGCGGATTATGTTTATGGCAGAGGAGGAGTCGGAGAGGAGGTGGGAGATGACTACAGCCTGCAACTGTGAGGGATTCGCACTGAAAGGTGTGTTTTTTTTAGATTTTGACCCCAAAAACTCAATGCTCAGAGCCCAGCGAGTAAATTATTATATTTGTTCAATTTTATAATATACCTTGAAGGGATTTTAATTAAATTTGAACTATTTGGCATTTTTTGTAGCATTTTTTGTGTTTTTATATGTCAACTTTAAGTTAAGAGATTAACTTTAAGCTTTTGCTTAACCTAAGACACATTTTTGTTTAGATACTAAAGCGGTTTGGAGTTCATAGAGTTCGTGATAAACAAAACATTTTATACTTTTGGGCGCCACAATCAAATTATTAGATACACAGCAAAAAATAAATTGGTAATTAATTTAATATAAATATATTTATAATTAATTTTTAACCTAATAATACCCCAATTTATGGGCTACCACTTATAAAAGCTTAAATGGAAGACACAAGGAAATGTTGCTACGAAGAGAGAACTTTTAAGGAAAAATGAATTCAAAATAAGAAAATGTGTACTCAAAAAATGACCGAGTCCATTTGTTCTTAAACATGATTTTGATATGATTTTGTATTTTTGTATTCATTTTGATTATTTTTGGTCTCTAAGTAAGGAAAAAATACTTAAACTAAAATGTTTTTAAAAATCCGTTCTTAAAATGAGAATAGTTCGTATTTGACAACGCGTTTTCTCAATTTCCGGATGCAATATTTCTCTTTGTGTAGGAATATGTTGCTTGAAAATGTAGTTAGGAACATATTGAGGAACACAAAAGAATATTAATAACATTTCTGATTTAAAATCGATATCCATTAAATTTAAAAAAAAAATCGATAACCCAAGTATATAATTATTAAGAAGGTATTTCCTTTATTTCCTTAACCATAATCAGTTCCTATAACATTGAAGATATAAATATACATACATATGTATAAACACAGAACACTGATGACTCATTAGATCTTTTTAAAAACAAAGGATTAAGCTGTATATGTTGTTGTTTACTATAGTGATACTTTATGTTTATTGATAACAAAGAAAATTTGCTTATTTTTAATGCATTTCTAACATAATATTGTTAAAATTAAAACTTATTAAAACGATAGGGGTTGAAAAAGTTTTTAAATCTCTTTAGATCTCCATATTATCGAGTTTCTACAGCTTTTTCATGTCGATATTTCGATTAGTAATTGTTATCGATTTATATTAAAAGTATTTATTTGACTTTTCAAAATGTATTCGAATTAACTGGAAGGGACCCAAGCAAAGACTCGTTGAGACTGGCCGGAATGTCACCCCGGAGATCAGTCCGCGATGCGTCACGTTTTTTGCTGTGTGATGTTGCTCTGGAAAGATCCGCGAAAGATGGACAGATGGGATAAACAGATACAGATACTGCGCCCTGACCTCCCCTTTCTTGATTTATCTGGCGAGTTATCTTTACACACTTCCGTTTCACATCCGCGGGGGCAGCTTCTGTGCCTCGGGCTTTATGGGTTTTTACAACTGTATTTTGCAACCCACAAAAAAGAGCGACGTCAGAGCAGAAAAACACCCTTCTAACTCTATTTGCACGATATCTGGCCAGGTATCTGTCCGGGCTATCTATCAGGCGGAGGAGGTGCTAAGCCCACAGATAAGGCGGCCAGCATCCCGGCGGAGATCGGGCTATATAATCGGCGGCGGCCCTGCCGGCAGCTCACACAACGATCGACCGACGTGGCCACCAAACTGGCAACGATGACGACCACAAACACAGTAACCACAACCTTTACAGTACGCAGGATGACCGGCCGCCGGATCTCCAAGCTATCCACCATCCTCCTGCTTTGCGTCGCCCTGGTGAGTACCTCCGGATGAACGGGGATCCGTATCCGTATGGATGGAGACGCGATATCTGACACCTGACCGTTGCTAACTTGCAGCTGCTGACCAAGTCCTGCGGCATTGTGGCGCTCAGCGGCGAGGGATCCGAGAGTTCGGGCCAGGGCCTGGGCCAGGCGGAGCCCTGGAGCGATACCACCACCACCACGATCCAGCCCAGCGAAGAGGGCAGCGGCTGGGAGACAACCGAGGCTCCAGGCACCACGCTAACACCCGAGGAAACGACTCAGCCGGAAGAGGAAACAACGCAGCCGGAAGAGGAAACCACCACGGGAGCAGCTGAAGGTTCTGGCAATGGTGAGACCACCACCACCACACCGGCCGACCAGGAGAGCTCTTCCAGCGGCTCCGGTGACGGAGAGACCACCACCGATGCGCCGGAGGGCTCCGCCTCCTCCTCAGCACCCGAGACAACTGCCTCCCCCTCCGCCGCACCCGAGGACACAACCACCTTAGAGCCAGAGAGCTCCAGCTCCAGCTCCAGCTCCTCTAGCGCTGCTCCGGACACCACCATTGCACCCACGCCGCCCACCTTCCAGTGCCAGACTGCCGGACTTTTCCCCCACATCGGCGGCGACTGCCGGCGCTATCACAACTGCCTGCTGAATCCCGTGCTCCACCAGCTCCAGGAGGTGGAGGTAACCTGCCCCAACCTGAGCGTCTTCTCGGCCAGCCTCGGCCGCTGCGTGCGTGACGTGGCCGAGTGCCCGGAGGACACGTTCCAGTGCCCGGGAGTGGGACGCTTCGCTGGACACGACGACACCTACTACTACAGCTGCGTGGCCAGTCTGCAGGGCGGCTTCCACAAGTTTGTGGTGCGCTGCTCCAGTGGCCAGCGATTCGAGGCCATGATCGGGGGTTGCTGGCGCTACGACTGGACCCAGATCGTGCCCGGACAGGAGGCCACGGAGGTCAGCGATTTGGCGGCCATCAAGCGGGAGCTGAAGCAGTACAAGGCCGAGGAGAAGCTGCGCCTGAAGGCCCAGAAGCAGCAGGAGAAGCTGGCCAGGAAGCAGCAGAAGCTGGAGGAGAAGGCCGCCAAAAAGGCGGCCAAGGAGCAGGCCAAGCAGGAGGCCAAGGCCGAGAAGGACAAGGCCAAGGGCCAGTCCATCGAGAGTCCCGAGTCCGAGGAGTAGAGCTAATAAATCCCCTCTTCTATGTTGGTCCCTTGCTCTAGTCTAGAGAAAATCCTTTTTTTTTGTTTTTTAATTATATTTTTATCCTCTCATTTTTTGTAATTTTTTGTTTTGTGGTATAAATAAAGATCTGGAAAAAAATGAAGTATTTCTTACCTAGAAACCAGAAAAAGAGCCAAAGAGATAACAGCTTTTCCCCAGATAAACCCTAAATACATATAGTATATGGAAGGTCACCTACTGAAATTTCTCTAAAGTTTATGGTTGATGCAGAAGAGATAAGTAAGCTTGAACAGGTGTGAAGCCTTCTGGATGAAAGTAAACATCTTAATTCTAAAATATATTCTCTTTTCCAGGTAAATGCCCAAATAAATGTAAATATATTAGTCAAAGGTTAAGGTATAATTAAACTTTGTCTGGAAGAAATACTGTTTCTGCGAAAGAAGCAAATTAGAATATCTCAAGTCACGTTGCAGCGTCTTGTACACTTATATCTGGCTTTTTATTTAAATAAATATTGTTAAGGAAATAGTCTTATCAGGGGCTGCGTTCTGGAAACTCTGGGAAAATAAAAAAAATAGGACAAAGATTTTATCTTAACGATATGAAGCAAATTACTAGAAAATTCTATGGTATATGTTTAATTATAATACATAACTCATATATGCAACGAAAACAGCAATTATGTACTTGCTTCGTTAACGATGTTAGACTAGGTGGCAGCACTATTTTCTTCTTTAACGATGTTAGACTAGGTGGCAACTCTCAACAGCACTAGTTAAATTTCCACTGGCACCGCTGCCAGTGTGCCCAAAACTGTATGTGTATTTTAAGCATTTTCTTGCTAAGTATCTCGAACTTCCCTTGACTCTCTATAAGAAATCAACTTTTTCAGGGGTTTATTTACTTGATTAAAATTACTTTTAAAATGTATAATAATTCTTTAATTAAATTATTTGTAACTTACTTACTTTTAAAATGTATAATAATTCTTAAATTAAATTAATTGTAACTAAACTTACGCTTATAACACAGGAGAATCTGCTATCTGAGGCTTAGTCACACCGCCAGACTTTTCGGCCACCTTCGGATAGTGGCACCGCCAATCACTTATCAGCCAATCACTCGCAATCTCGGAGATTGGCCGCCTCTTTGGGCCATTCGGTCCTGGCCTGGCTATAAAAGAGCCGGGCCGATTGTCCGATCAGTTAGTCCGTCGAACCAAGTACCGATAACCCACCTAAGCGAAACCGAAACCGTAATCGAACCACAACGAGATGTTCAAGCTGTCTATGCTATTGGGCTTGGCCCTCGTCCTGGCCCCCCTGCTGATCCAGGCCAAGTCCCTGGGCGGTGACCCAATGCCCTTCGTCGAGATGGAGGCTCGCGACAATGGCAACATCGAGAACCCCACAATTCCGCCGAGCAATCTGGATGATAGTACCGAGGCTCCGGTCACCGCGGCACCCACTTCGGCTCCTGCTGAATCCACGGAGAAGCCTGTTACGGAAGCTCCTGTTACCACGGAGAAGCCCGTTACCACTGAAAAGCCAGCCACGGAAGCTCCTGTTACCACGGAGAAGCCCGTTACCACTGAGAAGCCAGCCACGAATGCTCCTGTTACCACAGAGAAGCCTGCCACAGATGCTCCTGGAACCACTGCTAAACCCGCCACAGATGCTCCTGGAACCACTGAGAAACCAGTCACAGATGCTCCTGGAACCACTGAGAAACCAGCCACAGATGCTCCTGGAACCACTGCCAAGCCCGCCACAGATGCTCCTGGAACCACTGCTTCAGTGGCCACTGATGCACCCGGAACTTCGGCTACCGATGAGCCCGTGACCGATGAGCCCGGCACCGATACCACCGAGGACGGCAACGAAACCACCGAGGACGGTACCGACGGTACCACCGAAGACGATGGCACCACCACCACCGAGGACGACGGCTCGGGAACCACCGACGAGGACCACGTGTGCGCCACCACCGGCTTCTTCCCGACGGGCGACTGCTCGCAGTTCATAATCTGCAGCTACGGCAAGGAAAGCAACGAGCTGCAGGCCTACACCCGCAAGTGCCCCAACACCATGCAGTTCGATCCCATCCTGGAGTTCTGCAGCGATGACTACGATTGCCTGGCCTGAGAGAGATCCAGGATATGAAGCAATAAAGCCTCTGCGAGTCCTAAAGCAAACCCTAACCTTTTACCATTTTTTTTTCTCTTATGATTACTTTTTTTTTTTTGTGGAGTGAATAAATTCTAGTTTAATTATTATTAATTTATTCGAAATCGTATCTGGCATCTTGAGTGGTTGCGTATGATGGGGACTTTAATTCCAATTTCATTCGCATTATCCATCATAACGATAAGGGGGCTCCCGTCTATATCTTATCGCTGCCATTAAAGGTTCGCTTGACCGTTTGACGCTTCAATAAAAAAATATATGACAAGATATGTCGCCAAGTCAATTTCCTGATCACAAATCAGCAGGAAAACTTTGAAATTGTTGAATGTGATTAATGAAAATCTGAGCAGTGTATATTAACCGATTTCGGTTGTTGTCTCAAGCTGCAGGCGGCTTTATATCTAATCTTTGCCGAAATATGTGCATATATTTGCTACTTTCATTCATCTTTTCTGACTTACCTTATCTTCTCCCGAATTAAGTTAAATAACTTTTAGGAAGCCAGCACATGGGCTGTTCTTTTTCAAAAATATATAATAATTATACTTCCCGGAAAACAATTAAAAATCTTTACACAGTTCCTGGAATAATATCTTATCATCAGATGATTAATCTTTGATTGATCTTGACCTGTCCAAAGGCAAAGTGTCATTGATTAATGGAGTTAAATGCTCGTTATTCTTATTTATGACGTAGGTACTTCTTTTTTTAATATTAAAAATGCCTTGCCAATACTTTACAATTATTAGGCTCTATTTTACCAGATTTGTCAGGGTTTTCCAGGGAATAGTATATAATTTAGTGTCTTTAAGTGAAACCCTACGCAGGTCAGCCTAGAATTCCCCGAATGGTATCTAATCTGTGTCAAGTGGGTATAAATAATTACCACTTATTTTCCCTTTTATGAGTTGATTTATAATTGAAAATTTTGGCATTTAATACACGGAAGCGTTGGGGGTTTACTTAATAACAAAAATAAAACTAGAAGAATTATTAAGATTATGCTGGTTCTAAAATAATTAGAGTAAGATTTTGAATTTTAGGGTTATGACACTGTATTAAAATAATAATTTTATTTTCACTTTATTATGGTTATAGTATATGTTATATCTATTATATTTATGGCTTAAATAAATATCACATTTCTAATATCTAGTTTCTAGAATATTAATAGTACAAATTCCAATTATGGGGGTATGACACTGTCTTAAAAATTGCTTTTAATATCATTTTATTATGGCATCTATAATATTTATTGCTTATATTATTACCTATTATAACCTATTACATATTATTTCACGCAGCACCTTAATGACTTCTTTGGTTGCTCTTAATGAAGAGGCCCTTATGCCGCCTTGAAGACCGCATTCGATCACGTGCCGATGAGTTCGCGGCGATAATGATGAGTGGAGGCAACCGGGTCGGTGTTATCTCGTTGGTAACTCCGTCCGTGCCTCCATGGTGCTCTCGGTCAGTAGTGCCGCCGGGTGGCCGGGTGGCCAGTACCCAGTGGTTAATAGACTTCCGCATGGGCGAGCACGGTCAGGTCGCGGGATGCGACTGCGAGTGCGATAAGTGTGCAGGTTAACCAACACACAGCCCGATGAATTCTCAAATGAGTGAAAGTCTCTCACCTGCTCCGCTGATCGCCGGCGCAGGTTGCATAAAACTCGAGGCTTCGTTGGACAATTGCGCATGCGCGTGGCTCGTTAAAATGCCTTTTTTGCCTCCGTACCGAGCAAGAGCTCACAGGCACCGCTTGGATGCAGTCCAGGCACGTACCATCAGCTGCTGCTCCGGCCAATCCCCAATCCCCATTCGCAAACCCCCAATTCCAGCCCCCGGATACGTGCCTAGTGCCATTTTGGCGAACGAGATGTGCCATTTGGCCCTAAACGGTCATAGGCAAATCCGAGATTTAACTGATTTTGCATGCACCGGAAGAAAATATATTGAACGATGGGATTTTTTATGAATTAATGACGTGATAAGAAAAAAAAAAAAAAAAAAAAGTATATTTTTAATAATATCAAACATTGATAAAGGTTTTCTTATTATTTTACTAAGTTTTATGTGACAGGAATTTTAAATATATATTTGCATTTAAAAATTACTTAAGTGTTAACTTTTGCATAGTGTAAAGCATTTAGCATTTAGAATTTTGTAAAGCCTTTGTAAAGCATGTTAAGATTCCGCCAAGATTAAATTAAATTATGATTAAGTAAAAAGGAAGACTACGGTCACACTACGATTACATGAACGAAACCAAACACATTAAAAAGTAAAAACTAAAAGAGAAATTTACGAAATAATTAAGAATCTACATTGAAACCACGATAACAAAGGGCAAATCGGGATCCAACAGATGATAATGGGAATAATGTTATTTTTAACTAATTAGTGAGTCACAAAGAAGGGTTTATAAGCTGAATGCCATTACAAAATATTTTTAAAATGATGTAAAACATAAATAAAGGTTTTCTAACTTTTTTATAAAGTTTGATGTGGAAGAAAAACACATTTTCTTCAATTTTTGGATTAAATTGTATTTAAATGTGTTAATTATTTAACTTTAAAAATATTTATATATATATATATAATGTATCGTGGGATAAATAGATAATTAATTTGATATATTGGTTATTGGTTTCTTTTATCGGGCTCCCATCTTAATATCCAGTTATACCTTCGATAAGTTTGAGATTATTCACAGATTGTTTTGGGTCACTTCGCCTGGCAGAGTGTAAATAAATAAATATTGACTTGTTGCGCTTTTACTTTTGCACAGTGTAACCTGAGCGGTATCGGGGTCACCTCAGGTATATACGCAGTATGTAGCCTAGGCCATTCTGCATCGCGAACAGTGGATCGCTCTTGTTGACCACTTTCATTTGTGCAAACTGCGGGGAACAATCGACGAGCCGACGACAAACATTTGCGTGCGTTTTTTATTTGTATTTTTGGGTGGAGACGCCTCTAGGTATTATTGTTTTCCTTTCGGGGTGTTGTGGTGGGTCTTGGTCCGCCCGAGATAATGGGGCAGATACAATTGTATCTTTAGACTCTTACTGACGCGAACTTGTTATGTCATTTGCACATTTACACGTTGTCGGCTCCGTTTCTGTTTTATTATTTCGTTAATTCCGTTTATCTCATGCCAGCCAAGATCACATTTAAATGTTGTACAACAATTATGCGCGATGCTCGGCCTGGGATGGAGATGGCGATGGAGATGGCTTTGTGGCCCATTAAGATTATATGTGGCAGCCTCACTAGGAAGCCGGCTGGCTGGCTGGCTGGTTGAGTAACTCTAAACGGCGTAATAATCATGATTTGGAAATTGAGAAAATTGTCAACCCCAGTCTGGGCTGAGAGAGAGATAATGTGCTGGCCAATCCATCCATCGATCTGCCAACGCTTGGCGTAATTGAGGAAATCTGCGGCTGATGAGTTAGCAGGTGAAAGAAGCGAAACGGTGTCATCAAGGTACTCAATAAAATTCCAGTAAAGGTAATTGCTTTCCTTGAATATATATAGTTGCCCTAAAAGCATAGTTAACAGGTTATTACACTCATAAAATAAGTAGGTCTCAATTGGACTAAGGAAATATAAATTTACACATATCATAATAGTGGTAATAATTAGGCAAACTTGTAACAAGTACAAATAATTAATAAAATAATAGTAAAGAGCTTAGGTAAGTGGAAAAGTTCATGTAATTAATAAAGCAATATTTAAGAGCTTATGTAAGTAATTACAAAAAAGCAACTGATGGACAAATATGACTCTTGCTCTTTGACTTTGGCTCTGTGTGCCAAGTGGCTTGCTAGTTGTTGGGTTTAAGCCTTAATTTAATGACTTGGCCTTAAACTGCTCTAAATAATTAGTATATTTTAATTATATTATTATTATTATTTTTTATTTATATTATTACCAAAGAAAGGCTTACTTATGAACACATTTTCGGTTACTAACAGAAAGCTTCTTGATCCCTGCATTATTTAATTTTTTCGTCTTAAAATATCCTACTTTTAATCAAATTTATTCAATTTACTGTTTAATATCTTTATTTTATTATTTTTCATTTTATTTATTGCATGTTTTTATTCATGTATTTATTCATTTATTATAATTTGTATTTGTTCTTACCTAAAGCTTACAAAGATAACTTGAATTTAATGAAAATAGTCTCAGAAATATGGCTCTAAAAATTGTTAAAGGTTTAATAAATTATATAATTTGTTATTTCAACAATAAAGGGATTGATTTAATATGATAATGATATTTAGATTGAAATTTAAGAAACTATAGTATTTTAACTATCTCATTTACTCTTAAACTATATACTTTAAAACTTTATATTTTAATATTTTTAGGAGACTTCAAAGTAATGCTCCTTAATTTCAGAAATTTCTGTTTTGTTTCGTGATTTTCCCATTAAAAATTAATCCAACTCGAGAGTGTTGCAAGGAAGCCGTGCCCCCGGGCTACCTCCAACCCCAGCTCTCCCTCATCTTGATCTCACGAATAGCCATAGCCTGGTCTTAGCTCATCTGGGATGCTGCCTCGATTCCAGCTCCAGCTTCTGTCACAGATATTTGCAACATTTTGCATGTTGCCTTTGAGCGAATGCCGCTCACGTAGCCACTCTCTCTCTCTCTCTCTGCCCAGACTCTTCTCCGTTTCTCCAATGCTCTGCCATGACTCTCTCCAGCGACACTCTCTCCGGAGTCCGGAGACCGACGAGCGGTCGTAGCTGGCCTTACCTGCCGCATTTTCCACGGCCAGCGCTCAGTTCGTGGGCGCCTGCGCGCATGTGCAGTCAGAGATTCAGATACAAGATACAGATACATCGGCGGCATCGAGTTTCGAGTTTGAAGTTAAAGCCCGATTTTCGAGATATATATATTTTTGCGAGTGCCAAAGTCATAAAAGTGAAAACGAGCAGTGACAAAAAATTAATAAAATATACAACAAAAAAAAGTGCCGAAAAAGTTGCCGATAATCAAAATCCGATTTTTTATTTCGCTTTTTTGTTCGAGTGCTGACGAGTGTGATCTGTGAAATTCTGAGGAATTTCAGGTAGCGACAGCTCAGCGGCCTTACCTGCCCCCGAGATCGATCATCGAAGAGCATTGCAGGGGTGCGCACCCTGCCAAGTAGCACCTGAGTTTTCCCGGGAAATGACACCCCAGAGAATGGTAAGTACCAAGAACTAAACTTCACTTCACACGGAACGCCACACACTTGAAATCAGGTTTACGAGCGCCGAAGGGGTCTCTCGTAGGTCAGGTTGGCAGCGAGGGAACCGGAGCGATTTAGAATTCTTCTTTTTATGGCAGCTCTCTGCATGTTTTTCGGCTATATATAACATATGCATATCACTTTCGATGGGAGCCCCGGGACAATGGAAACAATGGAAAGGGAAATCAGCCCAGATAGCAGCTACTTCTACTTGGATATATGTGGCTTTTTAGTCGGAGTAAAGCTGGCTGTTTCTAAGGGATTTTGAGGCTTCAATAAATTATTATTCATTGTAATATAATAATCAGAATAAATAGAATTATATTAGAAAATATAATGTGGCTCATCTCGCTGTTAATCCAGTATATGGGTTAAATATATGCAGAAAACTTTAAAAATGATCTGAAGATTAATCAGAAGATGCAGAAGAAGGTTGTAGACAACTGCTCAGACTAAAAAATAAATAAATAATAAAATAAAGAAAATCTTTCTAATAACTAATTCATCTAAAAATGTTGGAACAATTTGGAGACAGAACAAAATATTAATATATAAATAGATTAATAAGCAAGACTAAGGAAAAGTATGTTGAATATAAAGATACACTTTTCACGTTCAAATATGGAATGAATAGAAAAAAGTTAACTTAAAATTAAACCAAAAAAATATATAAGAAATTCACATTTTTGCTTAACCTTTATATTATTAAATTAATTTTCTTGCTTTACTAATCCTCTTCGAAGCTATTTTCTCTATTTACAAATCTTCTAAGCTATTAACCACATCAAAGGCTATTTATTTGCACAAAAAAATATATATTATTTTTTAATAATCATTTAAAATGAGCTTACCTTAACGATATTTAAATATTTGTAGCAATTTGTAAAGCAAACCGCCAATATCCATTCATCCAATTAGCTTATGGCACTCTCTTTGATGATCATTATACAAACTTCCCGCAAATTGATCTGTGATGGCATCAAAATAGCCAATTAATCAATCTGTTCGACTTGATCTCTGGGCCCAGTTCATTGAATTGCCAAATTGATCCCACAGCGATCGTGATGCCAGTGCTCCAGTAATAAAATATTGATTCATTGCGCTTCGGTGCCCTTTCCCATGGCCCGAAAAATTGGGTATTTACACTCGACAAAAAAATGGGGAACAAAAAAATTGTTAATTAAAAAATTAAACAAGAAAGCTACAGTCAAAAATGTATATAAGGAAATGTTGCTAAGTAAATATGTTGATTAAAATAAATATTGCTTATTTATTATTTATTTATCTTTAGGCAGTGTTCATATTAAGTAAATCATATTTAATAATTGAAATATAAAATTAAATTATTCTTTATGAGAGTAAACCAGGTCATACAAATACTTTTAACTTTTTATTTAAAGTAATAAAGTTAATTCCAAGCCCAATTGAATTACAACTAATATATGAGTCATATTATTTTGCAAGATATTTTTCCCTGGAAATATAACATACCTTAAATATAATTTTTGCGTCTGTAAGTACATACATATCTCTTAGATACGAATATCAGCTTATCATGGGATGATCTGATGGATTTGTGAGTTCGGTTTCAACTTGGGAACTCTGGCATGCCGATCACGGCAGATCGATGGCAACGATGGGGGTTACGCAAGAGCCAGAAAACATTACGCCTAAGTGTATTACACATCGGACATGGCCATTGCCATTGGGTGGTGGCTCCGTTCAGTCAGTCCAACTCGGTTCAGTTCAGTTCAGTTCAGGTAACACGCGTAACAGGTGCGTTGAGTGCATTTCAATTGTAATTGCCGTACTCGCATTGTAATTGAAATCGAAAATTGAAAGAGAGTGTTTTCGTGGCGCTTTTGCTTTTGCTATTGCCTTTGCCTTTGCTTTTGTTTCTCCACGCGAGATGCATAACGAATTTGGATCGGCACACGTAATTGTAACAGCCCCCAAAAAATTGTGCAGAAATTGTATTGTCTTTAGGCACCCCCGAAAATATATATTATCATATGTATCGTCCATACCCGGGCTATTCCCATTGTGTAATTGTTGAATTGCACTTTATGAGGCGGCACTCTCTCGTCCGCCTTTTTATGATTATTTCTTGATTTCGGATTTATGTGTCTCATTGTTATGGGATTTTTCTTTTTTCAATTATTTTTTTGTGTGCTTTTAGCACTTTTTTGTGTGCCATGCATCATAAAAACCAATAAGCAGCCAAGCATGCTTGTGGTGACCACTGGAGCAGACGCGCTGTCTGCGTGGGTTAAGCATGCACGGGGAGAAAATAATATTAGGAAATAGAAAAAGGGAAGAAAGTTACTGTGGATGCTGAAGCAAAGGAGCATGGATGTGCTGTAAATGCATCAATGGGTGTTGTTTAACATGTTACGAGCTTTAAGGATCTTTTCTTGGAATTTAATCATATTGGGTTAAAGATTTCATACACTTTATTCCATAAATTATATAATTGTCAAACAATGAAATTTATCAAGAACTGTCTGTTTTTAAACTCAACGCAAACAGCGTTGGGCACACTTTTTATTTAACGCACAAAGCTTTGGGCACACTAGACTGTAGCTTTCGTACTTGTTTCTATAAGGGGTGAACCTGGACGTCCTTAAATTGTTTTTGAATAAAAAACACATATAATTTCTTATATATCTTAAAATAAATCAAGTACTTTGAAGATTTATTGATTTAATGAATGAGTTTTGTGATTTTACAATAACAATAACTACATCTCTTAGAATTCCCAAGTCTCCGTTTATATTAAACAGAAACCTCTCCTTTATAAATTAAGAACCTTCTTAAAGTAAATTTTAAAGTAAATTTTACTAGGAAAAATTCCTGCTTTTCGCCTATACTCATCTCCATTTAATGGCTAATTTCGAGACCCATAATTTTCTTGCAGTGCATGCTGGGAAGGGGGCCAGTCAAAGGGGGGGTTAAGGTGTCAATGACTGCTTAATGCGCTTCCCGCCAGACGCACACCGTTGCATAATCGCCAACATGGCCTGTGATGATGATGGCACCTTAATTCACCAAAGCCAACTGTCAACGCTTTAAGCCAGCTGGGCGTGAAATAGTCGGGGCGGAGACGGACAGGAGAGAAGTGCAGTCATTTGTCGATGCGATAATTCATGTAATTGCTAAATTCACGGCAAGTGCATTTTTCAGCCTCTTTAAGGAGGAAGCCCAATAAAAACGCAATCGAAAAACGCTCCAATTTGCACTCAGCTAGAGCTTGCCATTCGTGTTAAGTGTTGTATAATGCTTAATAAGCCTTAAGTATGTTTAATATTACCTGGTATTATTACGTAGATTTTCCTAGAAATTTGTCTTTATTTTTAGCTTGCATTTATATTTTTTCCAAGTTACCTATATTATTTCTCATAACTCATTGTTATTTTTGGGGACATTGTAAGACAAACTATGCCGAAGAAGGTTTACAGTTGTTGCAAATATGTTTGTTTTAGTTAAACTCTCTTAATTTTAACAATATTTTTTCTTCAAAGTGTATTCTTTTGCATACTTTAGATCAAAGAGCAATAAGTTTTATTGCATATTACAGATACTTACACTAATTGTTAATGATTATTTTTAAGAAAATAATAAAGACCTTGTTAACGTTCTTAAAAGTATCTTTTTTATGTTAATTGTTTATTTTAAACATTAAACTTATTGATTTTGTAGTAAATTTAATAGGAAAATGAGCCTGGCTACAATTTAAAATAGAAATAAATACTTATAATATCATTTCAGCCTTCCTTAAAGCTTAAAGTATATTTATTAAAATTTACTCTAACATTAGTTATTCTTAAACATTAATTATTTAGCATTATTTTCTATAGTTCCCTTTTAATTAAAGTCTCCAAGGCCCCAGCCCTGCTTCTATAAGATAGATTTCGGTTTCTTTTGATAAATGTGGGAGTTGAAAAGAGTTTCGTTAGCGATTTCCCTTGCCATATTTGCCAACTCATTGGCTTCCTTCCGTTTAGATTTTCGGGGAAAGTACTTTACAAAGGGAAACCGCTTTATGCAAATTGCAATCAATCAGAAATTTACATTTCCCCCAAAGACTGCGTTTCCCAAATCGCGAATTGTATAAGATATATGGAGCAGTTACGAGATTTATGTGCGATATGTGATTAGCAGATTACGCATACGCCGTGTGGCCGTGTTACATGCACAGCGGCCGCAGTGGGCCAATTAAGCCAATGGCCGGCGCAAATATCTGGCAATTAACGAGCCAAGACAATATTATCATCTCTGTCCCCCGAGCCCACTTAATTATAATTAAAATATAATATCTCTCTCTCTCTCGCGTCCATCTCATTATGCCCGAGAAATCGAGCTTCGGCTTTAAATATTTTACAGTCGCAATTTCACTTCACTTCACGCCGCGTCCGAGTTTGAGTCTGAGTGTCAGTTTTATTCATTTTCGGTCGCAGCCTCCGTCGTAATTGGCCAGAAGATGGGCTTTTCCTTCCGCTTTTCCCACAGATTTCCCCGGCAGAACTTGCATAACGCGAAACGAGAGCAGTGAGAAAATGCATGTCAAATAATAGATAAGTAAAGAGACGCAGTTAAAAGTCAAGACTGGCGGTCAGTCGTAACTTAATTGGCGTCACTTAGGCCAGCGAACAATCTTAATTACCGCATGGACCAAAAACCAAGGCAGGTGCTCGCCTTTTTTTATTGCCGGGCTAGGGCCCCCTCACCCCGAGCCCCGAGCCCGAGAAAAGTGGAAAAGAAAATAAAGAGCAAAGAAAACTCGCACAACACGCAGCTCGGCGCTCGGCGCTCGGCGAAAAACAAAGGAAAATGCCTAGAAACAAAAGTGAACTTCAAGTCCAAAAGACAACAATGAGAGCGCGCGGCCACGGCGACAACAACAACCACTTTTACTTTTGTTTTCATTGCGAGCCAGTTTTGATTTTTTCGCCGACTTCTTTCCTCTATGGGGATTTCGGATTTTCAACAGCCAAGTTCAGCCGACGCGTCGGCGGCACAGTGGGTTGGAGGCAGGCGGAAAATGGAATATAACATGATTATTTTTTAGAAAATAATAAAGAAATTGTAAACCTTCTTAAAAGTATCCTTTTTATGTTAATGGATTATTTTAAAAATTAAACGTATGGATTTTATAGTAATTTTAATAGGGAAATGAGTTTGACTTCAATTTTAAATAGAAATAAATATTTATAAAGTTATTCCAGCCTTCCTTAAAGCTTAAAGTATATTTATTAACATAACATGTTTACAAGTAAGAAAGCCTGTAGCTAAAGCTTTCGGAGTTAAATTAAAAGCGTGGCTTAATCATAGTTTAGTTATTTAATTTAATTATGCTTAAATTTATTTATTTATGTTTTAGCTTTTTACAAAAATTCTGATTTCAATGGCCATGAATTATACTTATTTTTTTAATGATTTTGTATGGGTCGTAGTTTAACCTATCAGCATGTTGTTTCTAAATTTGGTAGCTCTAGCTCTCATAGTCTCTGAGATATGGTGTCTCTTACGGACAAACGGACAAGTGGACAGCCGGACAAACGTATAGACGGACAAATAGACAGACAGACAAATAGACAGACGGACAAACGGATAGACGGACAAACGGATAGACAGGAAGATGGACACACAGATAAACAGATAAGGAGATGGAAGGACATGGCTAAATTAATAATAAATAATAAAATAGAAAAATTAATATATTTTTACATTTCTTTTTTTTTTGAGTAATTAAGCTACATTGAAGTTATAATCGGCTTAAATATAAAACAAATATAAAGGTCACTAAACATAAAATTCTTAAATTAATTAAATTGAAAAAATACGAAAATAAATTAAATAAACTTACAGAACTTGCCCCACTGTGCCGCCAATTGCCCGCTAACCCACAAGGCAGGTCGTCGCTGGAATACCGGCCATCCCCAGCTCCTCCTCCCCCCTCCCCCCCTTAGTTTCTGCAAAATAAAAACTAAAGTAAAGCAAGGCCCGAGCCACTATCCACAATCCGCACAATCCATGGAGTGGAGGACCGGTTCTTTGGGGAAAAGGTTGTCGAGCGGAGTTAAGCTCACGTTGTCACACGACAATTACACGCAAGTGTCGAGAGCGAGCCCCTCATCCCCCCCTTCCTCCCCTTTGGAGCGGAGCAGAGCGGTGCGCGTGTGAAAAGCGCATAATTTTTGGACGCGGACAAATTTTCACTTTTTTCCTGAGCATCTCCTCCAATTCGCTGGCTCGCTCTCTAGCTTTTCTCGCTTTTCTTATTGTTCAGCGCGGTCACACCGGATCGGCGGGGATATAGTGTGTGTAGGGTGTAGTGTGTGTAGTGTGTGTAGGTGGGGGTCTTTAGGGGGTTAAGGGGGGAGCCCACAATGGAAAAGGGGCAGCAATAAAGTCCACAATGCGCCGATTATGCTGGCAATCTTGGGAATCGTTATTGCCGTTGTTATTATTATTATTTTTATTATTATGCCGGGGGTCTCCATTTCGTTTGTACTCCATTTTTACCAAGAGGGTAATGCTACCTATATCACTGTCATCTGGTCAATTATGGCATTGTCTTGAGTGATTTAGGCTGTGATGTGATGAGTTGTGAGTAGAGGTCCTGGGGGGGGGGGGGGGGGAGGGGGG